>JACEGR010004072.1:0-93149 GCA_014170235.1 Listronotus bonariensis
AAAATATTTTGAATAAACTCAAACGTGAAGAAACAAAGATCATGTAAATGTTATAGTACTCTCTTTTACTACTTCCTAAAAACTAAGCTTAGCCCCTTTAATAATTATTTTTTAATTTATTATTGAAACAAAAAGCAACGGCACACGGTGTTACCAAGCGGTCAGCCATCCAAGTACTAACCGTCGCAACGTCGCTTGACTTATTGATTGGGGGAAACTGGTACCGATTATCCGCTCAACCCTAACGCGCTTAAGCCAATAATTGCAAAGTCAATACAACAAATACCTTTTTTTTAATTTGCAACAAAAATAAATTTCTTTCCTAGAATAAAGAGGCAACTAAACAATAAAAAACTAGTGTGGAAAGGTCTCAGTAACCAGAGGGTCATTTTTTTAAAAGATCATGTACATTGGCGCAGTTTGTAGTGCCGAAAATATAACCAGTTAACTGGTGCAGTTTGCAATAATTCAAAAGCTACCGATTTTGTGCTTCAGGTTGCATTCGTCTGTGGTATAGGCAAAACAGGTAACACTGTGATTTTTGTATTAAAGAAAATAGAAAATAAAGAGCAGTGAGACGTCTAAGTAACCAGAGGATCATTAAAATAAAGATCAAGTAAATTGGTGCAGCAAGTATCTAACGAAGTGTCTGAAAATGTTGGCTTTGCGTTTTAAATATATAGAATATTTTATAAAGCGCTCTACCGGACATCATATAGGATATTACAGAATATTATTAGGAAAATATTTAGGGACAGATTTTATTACGTAAAGTATTAAAAAAAAGTTTTTACCATTATGGACCCATGCAATTTTCTCGTTCTCCAGATACAGGGTGTAAAC
The DNA here is from genome assembly GCA_014170235.1 of Listronotus bonariensis. Lineage (NCBI taxonomy): Eukaryota > Metazoa > Arthropoda > Insecta > Coleoptera > Curculionidae > Listronotus > Listronotus bonariensis. Next base: position 844 of record JACEGR010004072.1, read on the forward strand.
CTGTAATTTTTTTTTAATATCCTCAATATTCTTTACACAAGTTGGTTTAATTTAGTTATGTTATATATGGTATAAAAGGGGTAATTCACCACTAAGTTAATCATATCTAATAAGTGTGCGTCTCGAGCGGCAACTATAGGATATAGGAATATTTTTAACAAAAAAACATACTTCACTAGGCTCAGTAAATGTGTGTACAATTTCTTTAATTAGGCAAATATTATTACAACTTTTATGTCTTTAATTTTTTTCTTTTCATAACCTGTTTAGTTAAGAGAAAAAATGTACCTAAGATGCATATTTTCAGACCACTAAAGAAGCAATTCGGGATTTTTTTTTATAATTAGGTTTTAAATATTTTTTAATAGGATTTATAACCGGTTTTACTAAAATAAACGTTTTTGAATTTTTTTATTTTTAGATTAAGTAGTATCTTAAGAACGAAGAATTTGCGTACCCATGTTTTTATGAACTATTCTTTATATTATTTTTTAACGTAAAATCTGCATGTCACTTCTCCTAAGAAAACCCTGTATAAAAACAATATATATATTTTTTATTATTATTATTTTTTTAAATTCCAGTTTCATTGGACCACAGATACGGCTTCAGTTAAGAAGAACACAACATGCATTTATTTTCAATCAACACACAAAATATTGTTATTAGATTACAGCATTGTGTAATATTTGTTTTTTAAATAAATTTAATTTGTTATAAAGTGATTTATTTGCTTTCTTCCCCAAAACATTTATATTTATTTTGTCTTGGCATAGAGTTTCGTATAAACAAATTATACAAGTGTTTTATTACTGTAAATTAGTTTGGTATGTGATGATAATTAACTAATTTATAAAACACAATTGGGGTATAAAAACGTTTAAATAAAAAGGTAAAGCTCACGGAATTTAATCTGTTAACACTTTACGGCAGCATGTTAAAAATTGAACCCATTCAAAAAAAGTATTTTCAAAAATCTGATATTAAAAACCAAATGTAAAATCAGTAGATCGCTTAAAATAAAACCATTTTAACAAAGCTTATATTAAGGTCATAAAAGAATAATTATTGTTAGTAACAAAGTTAAAACATTTATTTATCTTTTATTAAAAATCCATTAATAAGAATATATTACTCTTGACCCCTTTAAAATGTAGTGTAAGCAGTAATTAAATATTTTTTTAAACACTTTATTGTTTTTAATCTTTTTTCATAATTAACACATATTTAAATAATTTTAAAACATTTTAACGGAAAACAATTTTTTAATTTTTAGAGTCGGCAATCTGATTTGTTGTTCTTTTTTATAATTTATTTAAGAGCTAAGTTTCTACGAATTAAGAAAAAAACATACGCGGCGAATTAAGAACCTCCTCTTGAAGTCGGTTAAAAACTAAAGTAGAGGTTTAAAGATAAATCTAAATAAATAAAATGAGTTAGTTATTAATAAAATACTTTAACAAAATTAATTCCTTCCTTAATTTACTATTTAAAATCATAAATTTTACACTTTTGATAGTAACAAATATTCTTAATTACAATGTAATTAATACATACACGTCGAACCACTTAACGTTAAATGCAAAATTTGGCCAATGCGTAAAAGAAGATGGTCTAAAGCAACAAAAAGTGAGCCCAATGCGTTACCCCAACCGGATTACTTCAATGCAAGCATTCTTTACCTGCTAGTTTTCAACATACTAAAAGTTATTTTGAACGCTGATTTACAAGTAAACACTAAATCATTTTTGCGAAATTTCTAAGAGATAAAACATTTTACACATTTTTAGAATTAGGTACATAAATTTGAATTACATACATACTGGTAGTAATAACACAAATTTTCTACTTCTTGTTTTAATATTTAACAGCCATACAATATTTACCGGTCGTTTCTCAAACACGTAATGTATTCAATCCATAACCCCATAGGTACATGTAAAAATCAGCAGCCCATAGCATGAATATTTATTTATATTGTTTTCTAAACCGCATCCCTATATTCAGACACAAAGGAAACTCATTACTGAGAGAACAAAAAACAGACAAGGGTAGTTTTATGTAGGCTTCATCCGCGGCACCGTATGCAGATGGTCCGCTGTTTATACCCTAAAGGGTAAAAACTACCTGCTCACTGAAACGCACTTTTAACCCCTTTTTGCATAAATCTTTCACTTTCGATGTTATCTCGTGTGATTTTACGGGAATTAATGGACCTTGTGATATTATTTAAAACAACCTATTTCTATTGTCAACCCTCTTAAATCGAAACTACCCTTTTGCTGAACTTATAAATCACTCATTTCGTAATGCACCTTTTTATGCTAAATTCCTCATGCATATGTTTCTGCATTATAACGGATTTGACTGTTCAAGTATCGACAATTGGCAACAATACGATCGAATTCAAATTTATTGGTTTATTTGAATTTGTACGGTTGTTAAAAACGGACGTAGATTTTATAGATTACCCGCATAAAATAAATGTGAATAATTCGTTACTTAATAATGCAAATCATAAAACAAACTAAATCACTTTAATGGTCTTTATGTTGGGTACACGCTTAAAGCCTATCTAGATGAATGGGACTGCTTCGGTCCTGGTCCCGGGGTATAGCGAGCTGATCCTCTGCAGCCCTATTGACCCCTATGACCGATCGCCTAAAACAAAATAAAGAAAAACCCCTAAAAATTACCAAAAATTCTAATTTAAAAATCGACGTTTCGGTGGCAAGCCTGCCACCGTTGTCAAGATAAAATTAAGTTAAAAAATAAGCTTATATTTAAATTAAAACTGTTTAAAATTTAAAGTTTCTTTTAAGAAATAGCCTGAAAATATTTTGCCATTCTATGTCATGACTGTCATAAGTCTCAAGTGTCAAAAAACCTTTAAGTTTTAAACATTTTTAACTTAAATATTTGTTATTTTTTTAACTTATATTTTATCTTGACAACGGTGGCAGACTTGCCACTGAGACTTTAATTTTTTAATTAGAAAGTTTTAAGTTCTTTTGGGGTTTTTCTTTATTTTGTTTTAGGCGAACGGTTAATAGGGGTCAATAGGGCTGAACAGGGTCAGCTTGCTATACCCCGGGACCAGGTCCGAATCCCATTCTTCTAGATAGGCTTTTGGCGTGTACCCAACAAATAAGACCATTGAATTAATGAATCCGTCTAACCAATAGAGGGCATATCTTGAAACTAAAGCAACAAAATATAAAGCTTTATTATTATTTATTTCATTTAAAAAATAGATTAATACCAAGTACCTTACAAATTATTTTTATTTTTTAAAATTTAAATGGGGGACAAGGAACAATACCAAATACACAGTGTGTCCATAATTGGTAGAAAATGTATTTGAATATTGAAAACTATAGGCGATACAGAAGGTTAAAATGAATTGTTGGTCACTCAATGTAACGTCGTTTTGATGACGGCTATATCTTCTTTAGTTTTTAAATGATTTACAAAAAAATAGCTAAAAATGTGCGTTTTAAAAAATGTTTTGTATTTTTATATTTGAAGCAAATTTTAAAATTTAGAAAAACATTACTTGGATAACTTTCTAAAATAATACATTTTTTAAATTTTAATTCTGACATCTCGGTTTTAAGGATCCGTCATCAACTTTGGTTTTTATATGGGGGCCGTTTTAAAAGAAACTTTTTTCCTTTTATTATAAAGCATAACACTTTATGAAAATATTTTTGTTTTATGTCAAAAAACGTAAACATGTATTATTTGGCTGAGTTGGCTATGACTGCGTAGCCCTACAAAAGATAACAATAAATAATTTTTAATAAGAAACTTTGTAGAGAGAGTCAATGCAAGTGTACTGATCAGTGACAAGTATACAAAAATGCAAAGCTTTTTAAAAAGTTGTCCCAATATTGTGTTTGCAAATCCTAAAATTATTTATTCTAAAAAATACAGCACATGTTTCAAAATATGCACATGTTGTTATTTAATACTTTAAATCAACACGATGCAGCCGTCAGGGTATGGCTGGATAACCTTACACATATGATGTCAAAATAAGAATGAGATAAATACCTTATACCCCCTATATATATGCTTGAAAATCATTTGATTAGTTAAAAGATTGTCCACATATGGCGTTTACAAGAAGACAAATGGACCAATAATTTCATGTTTCGAAAAAAACTCATTCTTTATAAAAAAATGTTCCTTGTAAAATTAAAGATTCACAAAGAAAAAATGTTGGTTTTGTATACAGGATTCGAAAAACTTAGAAACATAATTTTCCTTTAAGAGTAAACTACTTTTATTCGTCATTTTTAAGCAAAACATCATTAGGAAAATTTATTTAGAATACTGTTTGTAATCAAGAAAAACAATAATACATAATTTTATTAAAACTTCATAACATGGCGAAAACGCCTTTTATAGCTGAAAAATTGTGTTGTGTAAAAATTTAAAAGAAAACAAAAAAAGCAAATTCTGAGAAGCTTTCTTGTGTCAGTTTATTATAAAAGTTTAAAATAATGTATTTTGATACCTCCTAAATAAGTTTCATAAAACTTTTTGATACCCTGTAACATTAATAAAGTCACTGAAATGCTATTCTAAATAAATTTTCTAAATGATATTTTGATTAAAAATAAAAAGATACTGGGTAGTTTTCTCTTGGATAAAAATCAAGTTGTTTAAGTTTTAAAACCTTGTGTACAATACCAACATTTTCTCTTTTTGAATAATATATTTTTACAAGCAAATATTTTTATAAAACTTACTTTATTTCAGAAAAATTAAATTTTTGGTCCATTTATTTTGAACTTTTGTAAACCTTATCCCTGGACAGTCTGTATATAATGGTAATAAAAATGGTTAATTAAGATCTTAGTTTCATTATAAATAAATAAAATTAAATAAAATGTATGGCCTAATCAAGTGCTAATTAATATAAAAGAGATAAACTTGGGCTTTTAAGAACCAGTTTTAAAAAATGACCTAAGTGTTACTTTTAACGATAAAAAGATAAGTACCAATTAGACCTAATTAAAGAACTTAATACTATTTATTAAATAAAATATCGAAAAAAAACCTTAATTACAAAATTCCTTTTATTTTTTAAAGTGTAATTTTTCGTTGAAACAAATAAACACTTGGGTAATTGCTATACAGGGATACAGGATGTTTTCCAATTGCGGTAGGAAAATTTAAGGGTGTATTTCTGACCCAATTTTATAAAAAAGTTTATTTATTCATTAGTTCTTAAAGTTTTCGTTCCTATGATACAGGATGATAAACTTTTCAGAAATCATTGCCTAATAGTTCTTGTACGGTACAGGAATATGCCAATTCTAAAGCCAAAATTAATTAAAATCGGATAATGAATGTTTTAACACCCTGTATTTTAGGAACAAAGCCATTCCGGACCTATGTTTATACATTTTTTTATAAAATTGGCTAAGGAAAACGCCCTTACCGTAATGAGGAAACACCATGTATAATAAAAGCGTTCTATTATAGCCAAAATAAAAATCAGCTTACCCTATACAGCAATTTATTATATTATATTATTATACAGGGTGTTTCTGAAAGGTCTGCACAACATGCAACCACGAATTTTTAAGCCAAAATACAACGATCTAATACAATTTACCTTAGTCAAAATTTTGAACGTTGGCGCGGTACAGGGTATTAAAATTTCCATCCTATTTTAGTTACAAAATATACAGGGTGATTTACGGTCGATGGTAGGTTAGACGTTTATGGAAAACGGAACGCAGGATTTTTCTGAAAATTTAGCACCTTGACATTTTCTTACCTGTTCTATCGATCTCAAATATTTTTAGCATTGCGACGTTGCCGCTTCTATCAAAAAGTCATAGAAACTTTATTTTTTAAATGGAACACCCCTATATTAACAAGTTTTTATATTCGCCCTTTTATTATAATACTTTTTTGTTAATATTGCTCTATATCTTTATTGGTTTTCAAAATAAAAAATAATTTGTGTTAAATATAGGCTAAAACATGGCCCTAATTTAACTTTAGTAAACTAGTGCTCTCAATTCATGAAAAGTTAATGTTTTGGTGGTGGTTTGGACAGGCACGAAGTATTTAATTTACACCGGAAAATCGACTCCATATCATACAGGGCGTGCTAAAATTACTATTATTTCCGTTATTCTTAAAAGAGGTCAAAATCATTTTTTCAAATGAAACCCCTGTATATTACTCAATAAAATAAAAGATGAAGAAGAACACTTTAAAATGACATATCATATCCCTATACCTAAATCATCAAGATTTCTTAATAACGCCGCTTTTTTGTAAAAAAATAGTTTTAGAGAATTTAATTTTTAAGTAACCATGGAAATATCAAGCTTATGACAGTTTGGGGACTTTTATAAGTAACTTTTAAAGAGTTATTGACGGTGTTGAAAATAATCTTCCAAAATGAACGCAAATACTAATTATTCACCCGAAGTTCTTATATAAAATTATTTATTATACACGGAGAGTGTGATCAAAACATTGCCAGAAGTTGCAAAAATATTAACCAAATGTATCCTGAATTAACACCAATGAACGAAAGGAAGTTTGTACGACTACAAAATAATTCAATTAACATGTGAAATTACAGAAAATAACATAATTAAGACGAATAAAAATAATAAAATTGGTAAAAAAATAACAATTTTTAAAATAAATACTGGAAATGTTGTCCATTACATTCTAAACATTTTAAAATGTGCTTTTGTACACGACTCGTGCTTGCTTTTTAATTTGATGGGGATTCAGATCTTCAATACACCACACTATTTTAGTTAAAAAATATATATTGCTAAGTTCTTTGGACTGGAAAGTTAAAATCTGCTTATATTTTTAGGATTTGCCAGAATAAAAGTTTTATTTTACACAAAAAAAAATCATTTGTATTTTTTTAACCTTTATTTGGGCCTACAAGGTTTTTTTTTGTTTATATAAAGTGGTCCAATAAATTCTCTGTGCTAAAATAAAATGATTTAACCCAAATTGCATTAGATCTTTGTATTTTTCCCAACGGAGATAAAAGTGAAACGATAAAAAAAAGTATACGAATCCGATAGAACATTTTTGTATAAAATAAAACGTTTAATCTAAAATATCTCAAAAACGGTTGCTCGTAGCGATATTTACTGTGTATACCTTTTTTAAGCCAAAGTATAAAAGAATATAAATGTTTTACTGTTGCCATAAAAAATATCGAGGCAAACAAGGCATAACAGTTTTAACATGAACAAAGGGCTGCAGGTAGTTCTTTCTATATTTTACAACAGAAACGTTAGCAAATTTCGATTCCTTAACCTTAAAAACTTTTTAAAGCTTGATCCTTGTATTTTTGTTTTCTAATAATTAAAAAAATCATTTTAAATAACAACAATAACATGGAAATGTTGACATCATATATTTTTAAACGATGACCTTTTTGCCGTATTATATTGTTTTATTTTGGCCCAAGAAGTTTGTGGTAGCATTTTGTACAGATCTTTTAGAGACACTCTGTATATTTTGATTATTTTTACATTTTGTAACAAAATAAGTAGTACAACTTGCAGTAATATTAAAAATCCCCCTGCTCTTCCTTCAGAAAAGCAACAAAAGTGGAAAGAAGTTCTATAAGACGCGACGCGGCACTGAAATTTATTAGGAGGGCCACTGATCCTGCAAGGAGCGTTTGAAATTGATTTCCGTAAATTGTAAGTAACTAAAACCTGGAAAAATAGAAAGTCAAACTACCTAGATCAAATTCGGCAACGAACTTAATTTCATACTAAAATGAAGCCGAATCGGAGCGACCGGATGATCACGAGGCTTGACATTTTGGGTTTATTGGAAAAAAGATAAAACCTCGGATTAGCTAAGTGATACGACATTCTTATTCCACAAAAAATATTTGATATTTGGTTATATAGGAACAGACAATAACATATCGAACCTATTTTTATAATAAAAACATTTTTTTTCTGTAACGCTCGATAACCTTAAAATCGGATTTGATATCTGTCATAATAAATCGGCATGGAAAAAAATAAAATATTACCACAAGAAGTAAGATTTTATCACAAAATGCTAATATGGAGTAAAAGAATTAGGTTAGAATTTAATTTTTATTGAAAAACATAAACTCTTTTAAAAATATGTTTTGTATGGGTTGTGCATAAATAAATAGAAACCGTTTCTTGGCATGGTAAAATTCCTATTTAATTTAAAAATAAATAGGAATACAAACTGACTGGTTTCTATTTATTTACTCGCAAACCGTACATCAAACAAAAAACACTCTAGGAAATCAAATTTATTCTAAACTAAACGAGGATTAATAAAAGAACTTTTATTTTTGAAAAATGCAGTGGTGTACCATTTTTTTGTAAAAAAATTGTTACCTTAATACCCGTATGGCGCCTTGAAACTTTAAATCGCGCCAACCCCAACTTAGCCCAGGATTTTTAAAACCAACCCTATTGTGGCACGATCTACGTACAATAAAGTATATATATATTTATATATATATATATATATATATATATATATATATATATATATATATATATATATATATATATATATATATATATAATATATAAGAAATGGTTTACTTAAACCATTTCTTATAATTTACTTTGTTTACTTTGTTGTTTCTTGGGATTGAGGTTTTTTTTAAATTAATAAAACAATAATTTACATTTTCTGATGTTTCGCCTTACATGGAAGGCTTTTTCAAAGATCTATTTATTTATATTAACGATAGTCTTTTGGCATGTTCCTACAATTTTAAAGAAGTACCGCCATTTTGTAATGAGGTGAAGATATTGACTTCATATTCTAGGGTTATAAAGTACTCATCAGAAGCTTTAAAATGAGATGTATCCACTCGACCCGCCTTCTCATTTAAGAATTTTGGGGTGGTGGCCCTGGTGGTTAAGGGGTTAAAGGGGCGCCGTCCAATTTTTGTAAAAAACGTACCCCTTAAATAAATATCTTGACGTATTTCGGTGATTTTCTCAAATCTGTCTCGTTTCGAAGATAACTTGAGTGGAAAGTTTTTAAATGAACACCCTGTATATATATATATATATATATATATATATATATATATATATATATATATATATATATTAAAATACTTTTTTTTAATATTTTTTAACAAAAATTACAAATACATTTTTATTTTAGTAACATTTTAATTTAATATAAGATAGTTTACTTACAATAGTTGTTTTCAAAATTTCAAAGTTTTTTAAAAAGTTTAACACCCTGTATCTTAAAAATAAAAAAAAATGCGGACCTAAATTAAAATAAACTTTATAAATGAAGTCATAAATAAGTCGTTTTTTTTTACACAACCACGAAACATTCTGCATATATATTTTTTTGTCTCTTAATTTATAAAACGTATTTTCTGCCTGGCAGGATAAATAAATTATCCTAATTCGAAAAATTAATTAGTTTTTATTGATTAGCAAACCTAACTATTTTTTACAAATAAAGTGTTACGTTAATAATTGTTATAAATAATGAATGTTTAATTTAGTTTAGTCTAACATAAGCTATTCTAACTAAGTAACACATATTAAATTATGACAACCAATGCCACGTAGATTTTAATTATAGATCTAAGATCAGCAATTTGATAAAACAAGGAAACAAATTCAATTTGTTTTATCACAAACGCATTAAGATATACACCTACTTACACACCCTAAACAAAATTGATCAAATCCAATAAACCGTATCGTGAGAAGAAAATATACTTCTAATGTATTCCTGCTATATCCACAACACAAGCCTATGAAGCTATATATAGATTGATAAATAGGTTTATACATAGGAAAGTAGACAGGAAAGTTTGGGAACATCAAAACAATCTATCAAAGGCTTTTCTTTACTTTTGAGATAGAGTTTTCGCAAATCACATATTTTCTCTTTTAACAAATATAAGAAATAATAGTTCGTATTTTATTATAGACTTATACATTTAATGGTTTAACTTTTATAATAGTAATTTATTTAAACTTCTTCATTTATTAAAATATTTGGGTTCATACACAATCAAAATTAAAATCATGTAGGTATCTAACCTCGTAAGTTAGGGGAACAGTACCATCTTGGAACAACATGCAAACTAAATATTTTTGTCACACACTCTAATTTGGTACATTCTCAGAAGTTCCATTTGCATGGTATGTTGCAACTCGACATGCTATATAAATTTTAAGTTAATTAAATTTTAAAACATTTTAGTTGGTATTTTTTGTACAGGTTATACATAGACTGTACACGAATGGGGTTTACAAAGGGACAAATTGATAAGAAAATTTTATAATTTTTATTATAAAAGTTTTTTAGGCTATTTGAATATAATAATTTGAAATTATTAATTTTTGACTACACCAAAATTAGTTTAATGATACTTTTTAATGACCCTGCAAAGTAAATAAAGTAAACCAAATGTAACTCTATTTAAAAACAAATCTAAATAAAATTTTGCATAAAAATAAAAATAAAGGTAGCTTTGCTCTGGGAGAAAATATGGTTTTTCAAGTTTTTGCGGACCCTGTATACAAAATCAACATTTTCTCAAAAAATCTGTTCTCTTGTAAACCTCATTCGTGGACAGTGTGTAATCAAATGTTGTAACTAGTTTTAATTGTTTTGGGTTTAAATAAGCTAATTTATAATTTCAGAAGTAAGAGTCACCAGGGCCAGTAAAAAAAATACTTCATCATAATAACACTTCTAAAACCTTTTTAGGGGGTTACAAGAGGACAAATGGACCAACAGTTTTTGAATTTTGGAAAAACTGTTTGCATGGTCCAAAGCTAAGAAATACAAATGTTTACTCCAAGTTGTATTATACAGGGAGAGTTATAACTAAAAACATTTAAAATGCCCAGGAGTTAACTACGTTTGTTTTTAAAATAAAACACAATTGAATAAGTAAATGTTGTGGAGAATTATATTTTATGTCAAAATTTAAAGTTTAAAAATTAATATTTGTCAATTTTTTGCATTACGCATTAACACTTTTTAAAATACTTTGCTAAAAGCAGAGACTCAAAAAAAATATTTAAAATTATTAAATTTTCTTTAAAATTTTGTGTCCTCTTAATGATTTTGGGTTAAAGTAAAAAAATGGTAATGTATTTTTTTGCATTACGCATTACAACCGAAATAATGGAAACAAGCAAGCAAAAATTTTAAAAAGAATTTTATAATTTTAAATATATATATTTTTTTATTTGCTGTAAGTATTTTAAAAAGTGTTAATGTGTAATGCAAAAAATTGACAAAAATATTTGATTTTATTTTAATTTTAAAACTCTAAATTTTGACATAAAATGTAATCCTCTACAACATTTACTTATACAATTTTGTCATATTTTAAAAACCAAAGGTACTTTACTTCTATTTATTTTCATATTTTTAGTTATAACTTGCCCTGTATATTTCCAAACGAAGTAAAGTTTTTTATTTATTAGTTTTGTACCAATTGACCAGTTTTTCCAAATAGGACGTGTAAAAATTTCAATATATTTGGTCCATTTGTCCTCTTGTAACACCTATCCTGGGACACACTGTGTATGGAAGCGGCGCTTTAACCCAGCCTGTCAACCAGTATTTTAAAAATAAGTCACATCCAGTTTAAATATCCCTTTAAATATAACTTATGGTTTAGTAAATAGGTAAATAAAAAAGTTATTAGTTGTTACATGTCCGCTGGGTAACCCCGATATACCTACCCATACTCAGCTAAAAAAAGAGTGTTGTAATAACTTGGTTAATCCTAAATATTTTTGTGCCCACATTTTGTAACTGTTTTTTAACCATATCGAACGAAAATACTTACAAAGTCCCAAGAAAAGAAGTTTAACGGTAAGTCGTGGATATAGTGAATATACAAGTAGTAAATAACGGGATATGTGGTCAAGCACAATGGGATTATAATATCCATTAAAATATTACTACCGCGATTTAACAGTGTCATAATAATTTAAGGTGTTACTATGTAAGCAGTATGTTAGAAACTTTTCTTTTAACAGGTGCATAAATTTAAATTTATATTTACTCTTGCGACATGTAACAATCCAAGGTGTGTTTAAATAAGTTAATCGATGTAATTACAAAGTAATAAAATTTAAGAAAAAACTAGACACCTAATAGTCGGTGAGCCAACGAAGCTGAATGGGGATTTACTCAAGCGTCATAGAGATCTATTCGGCTGCAAAGCTTAAATGATAAAAAGAAAATATATATATATATATATATATATATATATATATATATATATATATATATATATATATATATATATATAATATATATATATATATATATATATATATATATATATATATATATATATATATATATATATATAATTTATACCTTTTATTGTTGGGGAAAGTGGCTATAGACTTTATAATATGTCAAAAAATACTATTATTATTTCGGCTTGTGGAAATCGTTCGGGTCGTATCGGATTATATATTTTTCGTTACTCCCAGTTTTAATTATTTATTATAATATATAAAAATAGCGCACGCTCAAAAATGTTAAACTGACGTTTTTCTTTGTAGCCCTCTGTTTCTTTGACGTCACTCTACAAATTGTCAGATAAGTGAAATATACACTGTTTGGCATGTAATTAACTTACCCTATCTTAATCTGATGCCCTTAACAATTTCTGATGGTTAGTTCAGTTATCCTGATATACCTTTTATCTATTTTGCATGATACATTGTTTTTAGACATCAGTACAGTATTCTTCAACAGCGCAAGTTATTGCAAGTACAAACCATAAATGTTGCCGAATAGTATTATCACCACTGCGCTACATTTAATGAAAAAAAAGGCAAAAAAATTCAGTTATATTGTTTTAAAAACATTTTATAGTACATTATAATAACTTGTAAGGCTTAAGGCATTACGTAAAATATGTATTCTTAGATTTTTAATTCAGTCGAAAAAAACCAAAACTATTCACATATTTTGCAAACTTCAGAAATAATGGGGAACCTAAAGATAAAATGTTAAGCAGATTAGATTTTAATTATAACTCCATGCGCAGCTACAATAATAAGGATGAGTCCTTCTCCTAAAGTGTTTTTTTATTTAGGTGAATGTAATTACCAAACTATTAAAAATTGTTGCATAAATACTTATAAAAGACGAATACCGCTAGAACACAATTCAAACAAAATAGTTTGCTTAAGGATAACGAACTGTTCTAATAAGATTGAGTATTTTTTAGAGCAATAACGTTATAGGTAGACTAAGGAACTTTTCTACCAACTTTATTGTCGGCGTTTCCTTGTCAAAAATATTACCCATGTTATAGCGATAACCATCTTATCCGTTTGACCCATTCTGTGGTACACGCACACATTTTCAATAGCCAACTGTAATAAACCCGCCAATTTATGAGGAGTTAAAAACATTATTTTTGACGGCTTATCTAACATGAACATCGAATAAAGAAACTGATATAAAAACGCACTTTTTAGTTGTTGTTATCTCTAAATATTTAGAACCTTTTTGTGACATTAAGATTCTGCTATGGATTAAAAGATCGGTTTTAATTATTTCACACGCGACTTTCTATACCAACAATTATTATTTTTTACCCTATTTAAAAGATAACAAAGAGAAAAAAAACGCTTGATTATTTAGTTTTAAAATGATTCTAAAATTGGTTTATATGCCGTTTTTCTAGAATTATTCAAAATGTTTTTATAGTTATTTATACTTCTTGGTAAACAAGCTTTTAGAGATCAAACGTTTTTAGGAGAACACCGCTACGTCATCGTCTGATATCTGTTTAATATGCGGTCTCCGCCTATTTAAACTTACTTCAATGCAAGTGGCGTAGTTAATTATAATAATATTAAAAATAAAAATTCCAATGGTACCGTGTCGCTAAGAGTGGCTGAGCTTGGTAGCTATTAGGGTTAGTGACGTCGCGTCGCGATGTTATGCTTGCAGCATTTATACTCTACAAATTTGAGGGCTACCATTAGCATCCTGGAAAACGATAGGAGATATAGAGTTGGTTAAATTAGGACAAAGTTACGTATTTATATGCTAAACAATATTCCGTTTTAAAAATTTAAAAATGTTTGCCTCTCTGACATTATATAGAAATAAAAACAAAATCTTGCAAAACAGCTTTTATTTATTTTTTAGTGTCTTTAAACGGTATTCTAAAAAGAAGACAAAAATTGTGTTCACTAAAACATGCTTTTATGCGTAGTATGTGCTTGCCAAATTTTTCCAGTAACAAAGATATTAAAACGTTCACTTTTTTATATATCGTAATGTACCTTAAAAGTTTCGACATTCACGATATACGGTAATCAGTATCTTACTCTGCAACACCCTGTGGGAAAATATATAATTCAAGATTGTACAAAATATATTTAAGTCATAAAATACAATTTTCCTAAATAAAAATGTCATTACAAAGGGCCCTTAGTATGTCGTATAAATCACTTATTCCATATCCGTGCCAACTCAAAACAACCTAAGAAGTATTATAAACGCCTGGTTCGTACCTATCACGAAAGGACCACTGCTTTATATATTCATACTGAAAATGCTTTTGCGGTTATAGTGTGATTATATCGCTGTATTCACAACTTGTTCTTATTTTCCACAGTTATCTCAAATCATTTTACAAAAATATACTTTTATAATAAAACGTAAACTGATAAAAATGGATTTAAATTTAAGATTTTAAAAATTTTCTTGAATATTTGGAACAATGGCTTTTTAAATATTCTTAAGGCCGTTTATATAGATATAATAATTTGCTATCTTGCATCGCGTCGTGTACCTACTCGCTACAGAGTGTTGTTTTTGCGTTGTCATCCTTTATAACTTTTTAAGTATAGGGACTTTTTAATTCTGTAGTAAAATTTTCCTACAACTGCAATCTGCAAACAATTTTTTTTCTAAGGTGATGCATTTTTGATGTATTTGTTAATTTCTCCAAATTTAGGTCACAAAGCTACCTTTAAAATAAAACCTTTTCTAAACTATTAGGGAATACAGGTGGTACAATAATGGAGGCAATATAAAAAAATATTTTTTATCTGAAAAACAAAAACAAAATGTTAGCAAACTACTTAGTTTTGTCACAGAAAATACAATACATACCGATGTAAAAACGCGTTTTATTAATGTTAAGAGAAAAAAATCCTTTACCGAGGCTCATAGCGCCGAGGTGTGAACCATGTTTCCAGACAAAAACTTTGTACCGAAGTTTGTATACTATATTATTTTCAACCATGTTTTTTTATATTTTTCTTGTTTTTGTTTATTTTAGAATATGTAAACCAAACAAAATAATGTTTAATTTGTAAAACAATTATGCCACTAGACATTCATGGTAGGGAAAATATCAGTGAACTTGGCAAATTTTTAAATTTTTGTCATGAATGTTAGGGTTGCTTTTACTTTATTTCACTTTTAGGCCACGACAGGAAAGTAAAATTTTCTTTCGTGGAATAAAAGTTAAAGTCAGAAAAGTAAAACTTTAAAACTTTTAAGAAGTCCGAAATGTCATCCTCACATACATACCAGCGGCACGACCCTCCCCATTGTTCAATATGCTAATATATTTTTTTATTGTTTGTTATAACAGTCTATAAAATCACTTTTATTTGTTATTTATTATATTAACACTAAAAATAAAATAATTACTTGTAATAAGAGGCCCAAATAAAACTTTAGACATTAGTTTTTACCTATGATGCGTGTTGTGCCACATAAATAGCCATCACCAGCCGCCGCTGAAACATGGTTGTAAATAAACAATATTACTAACGTTCTATAGTGGGCAGTAGACAACTAGAGTCCTAATATAATTTTTTTATTTAGGCACTTAATGATTTAAATTTTATTTTACAATGTCAAATCGGCAAGTTTATTGAAAGAAAATAATAAAAGAAACAAATAGGTCTTTTAATTTTGTCGACAAGAATAATAGAGCTTCTCTGTTTTTTAACCCTTTCCTATCGTTCTATAAACGTGCACAAAACAAAATACTTTAATAGTCGTGTAGTAGCGTAATAATCGCATATGCTTGATTTTTCCCATAGGCTTTATTAGAAAAAATGCTTTAAATTAAATGGCCATATATCTTTTAGTAATTAGGTTATTAAGACAAATAACAAGAAAATGTTAAGAAAAGGTATAACTTTGACATAATCTATTGTTATTTACTGTTAATAATACATGCTAGAGGCTAATTTAAAGTGTTGGGAAAAAAATATTTTTAATCACCCTGTATATGATGTGCTGCTGAAAGGAGTTATATTATTTGTCAATAAATTACACTTTTACTTATTTTTAATACTCTTTATTAACAAATTTGATTACTTCCTTTCAGCAGCATATTATACAATTAAAACTTATTCAATTATTCAGTTTTTCAACTTTTAATCACCTAACATACACAGTACATAATAACGGTTAAGTCAAAGTTAAAGCTTTACCTTTCTTTAACATATATTTGTTTATTATTAAAGGCAATGTGGTCATTTAAATTAAAACATATTTGTATTGAAGCTTATGAAAAAATATCAAGCATATATGCGATAATTTTGTGGGGAGTGTATTAATATATTAATATTTTTGGGTGCCAAATAACTTGACATTTATTTTAAATTATTACAGTTTAGGTATCACAAAAAGTTAATAGTCCCAGAGCTAGTGAACCCTTCAGGTAACGTTAGACCTGTAAGGCTAGAAATTTGTATAGTGTTGAGCTATAGCATCCTAAGTACGAAATCATCACCTGGCAGGCATCAGCCGTGCACATTATCACCCTGTATATTTTTGAAAGTTTAAAAAAATAACAAAAACAAAAAAACCTGGAGCTGTAAGCTTAAAATTTCTCTAGGATCTAGTTTATTTATAGCAAGGTTTGGAAAAAAATTGACAAACGTTTACGACGAGCACAAGTAAAGTCCGCGCGTTTAGTAAAGGGCCACCGATGTCATCATTATCTACGCGAAATCTTCTGTAACTTTAATCGCGATTTCGAGGGCTTCTTATCTTCTATCTAGAAAGTAGGCATTTTAAAGATTTGATTTAAAAAAATAAATAACATTTGAAATACGGGATAAAGGAATAAAAGGAGATTTTGCGCAGAAAATGATGAAGTCGGTGGCCTCTTTACTAAACGCGCGGACCCTACCTGACAGGCGAACTGGAAGCTGTGGCTGATTTGGATGGCCATATTCTCAAAACTAATAAAGATAGATGTACCTAATGTAGTATTTTCTTAAAGCTCTTTTAAGATCTTTTAATTGTAATATAATATATGAGGTGCCTCATTACAAAAAGAAAGAAAGAATTCTCACTTTGTATTTTATTACCAGTATCACCGTTAAAAAGATCTTAAAAGAGCTTTAAGAAAATATCACATTAGGTGCATCTAAATTTATTTCTTTTGGAAATATGGCCGTTTAAATCAGCTACAACTTTCCGTTTGCCTGGCAAGTATTTGTGCTATACGAAAACGGCTGTAATTTTTTTTTTAACCCTTCTTATAAATAAAATAAATTGTAGAAAACAATCAAGCTTTCAGCGTCAAGTTTTTTGTTGTTTTTATTATTTTTTAAACTCAAACATAACTATTCAAAGTTATAATGTGCAGGACTAATGTCTGCCAGGTGATGATTTTCGTACTTAGCATGCTATGACTCATCACTACAAATTTCCAGCCTTACAGGTCTAATGTTACTCGAAAGGTTCACTAGCTCTCCTACTATGATGTATGTAAATAATTTAAACTTAATAAAATAATTGTATTATTAACTTAATGTTGTAAACAAGATGTAAAGCTATTTTTAAAATTTGAAACATTTCTTTCTATAAAGCGTTTTACTATTTCGTGAGTTGTACAGATATTCCGTAATGTTGCGTGTCTGTAGAAAAACTGACATACATATTATATGCAAATGAATGTATAAATACGAGTATTATATGCTTATATATCAGAATATCGAACCAACTGATTTTATAGTTTATCTAACCCATATATTACTGTCTTCTACTATCCCATTCCTAAATCAGTAAATCAATAGAGGCAGCAATAAACTCTTCTGTTTTCTTTAAAATAGGCAAAATGTCTAAATATTATAAAACTAGGATATATATAAGTAGTATTACTTATCAGTTATCTTTTACCCCAGAAAAATACAATTAACTTTAAACTTGAATCAAATTTTATGGCATAAGGAGTAAAATTTTATTACTAATCAGAATGTTTTTTTATTGGTACGCCAATTATTGGCCCATAACCGCAGTCCTTTAGCATAAATAATTTTATATTTTTTATATTAAAAAAATGTACAGTGTGTACCAGGATATGTGTTACAAGAGGACAATTGGACAAAAAATGTTTGAATTTTTAAAACAAAATTCTGGAAAACTGGTCGCATGGTCCAACCCTTATAAAAACAAAATTTTACTCCAATTGGTATTATACAGAACGAGTTATAACTAAGAATGTAAAAAATGTCTAGAAACTAATTACTTTTATTTTTAAAAATATAATTAAATTGTATAAGCAAATATTGTAAAGAATTAAACTTTATGTTAAAATTGGAAGTTTAAAGAGTAAAAAATGTAGTTGTCAATTTTTCATACAACGCATAACAACTTAAATAGTGGGTAAAAGGAAGCAAAATTTAAAAGAAAATTTAATAATAAAGAATATTTTTTTAAAATTTGCTGCCTTAAGCCAAGTATTTTAAAAACTGTTAATGCATAATTTAAAAAAATGCAAAACAAAAAATTTAACGTTAATTCTTTAACTTTAAAGTTTGACATAAACTTTATTTCTCTACAACATTTACTTATACATTTTGATTCTGTTGGTCATTTTTCATATTTTAAGTCATAACTTAAAGGAGTAAAAATTTGTATTTTTTAGTCTTGGACCATGCGACTAGTTTTCCCAAAAGGCATTTTTAAAATTCCTAAATTATTGGTCCATTTGTGCTCTTGTACCGTCTATCCTGTGATAGATTATCCCATATAAAATTTTGTTTTAAATAGAAATTTGATGGTAAAAATATCTTTAACCTATTATTTGTAAGGTGTGCGTCTAAAGATTCTTTCCTTGCTTCTAGGACAAATGAGCCAAACATTTATTTTTTTTTAAACAAAGTAATTCTTCATACAAAGTTTTGCTTTGAAAAGGATGATTCACAAAAATTAAAAGTAAATTTTAAATAAAGGATTCGCAAAAACTTGAAAAGAGTTTTAGAGTACCTGTATTTTTTATTTTTAAGAAAATACCATTTAAAAATGTATTTGGAATAGCATTTTAAATGACTTTATTAATGTAACAGGGTTATCAAAGTTTTATAAAATCTATTTTAAGTTATCAAAAATAATTTGATCAAGGTG
This sequence comes from Listronotus bonariensis, assembly GCA_014170235.1. Lineage (NCBI taxonomy): Eukaryota > Metazoa > Arthropoda > Insecta > Coleoptera > Curculionidae > Listronotus > Listronotus bonariensis. The sequence goes on from JACEGR010004072.1 coordinate 20,281, forward strand.
TTTTTGCCAAATTAGGGAGTTAAATATTTTTCTTTTTATTTTTATTGATCTTTTGATAAAAACATATTTTAAATAAATTTTCAAATGACATTTTGCTCAAAAAAAGTTTACTCTTGGAGAAAAATAATGTTGTTTAAGTATTGTACCAAAATATTTAGTTTTTGATTAATTAATTAGTGAAGAAACCTAAGAAACCGGGGGATAATTAGGGGTGCTGCGCTAGGTAAAATAGTTAAAACACAGATGTTGCTATAAAATGTAAATAAATTAGGAACTTAGAGCTATCTTTTTGTTGGTTATAACGTTTATATCATGGCCCACTATGCAAAATTTAATTTAAAATTTAGAAATTATTGGGTCAAAGAATATAAAATAACCATTAAGTAATATATATATATATATATATATATATATATATATATATATATATATATATATATATATATATATATATATATATATATATATATATATATATATATATATATATATATATATATATATATATATATATATAAATATATATATATATATATTCTTATAAAGCTCCCTTCTGACGTAATTTATTATTTAAGAAATATACAGGGTATTCCATAAAAGAAATCCATATGTTTGGTGTATAATTTTTAGATTAAAGTGTTGCCAACAGAAAAACAACTAAACATCGAGTTTTTCATTTATTGCATAAAATGTACTTTTTAAATGAAACACCCTACCATGTTATATTACCATTCAAAGATCTATTCAATAGCTTTCAAAAGTCCACATGTGATATATTCAATTTTTAATACTTTGTAATTTGATAGTACGTTGCCATTTTTTAAATAAAAAACCCTGTATATTCATCATCATTAAATAGATATTTTAAAGATCTCTAAAAATGCCCCATTTAATATAAATCTATCTCCTCATGGTTTTGGAAATATGGCAAATAAAATCCACAAAATAGTAAAAATAATCTCCAAAATCCTCGACACTAAACTAAGTGTTTATAGCTGAGAGCTGTAGATATAATGGAAATTAAAAACAATTTTCTGAATTGGTTGGCAATATGATCAAAATTTAAAAGAGATAGACATATAAAGTGTGGTATTTTCTTAGAGCTCTTTAAAATATTTATTTTATGGTAATACAATATACAGGGTGTTTTAATTCTACTTTACTATAAATTTTCTAAGGATGGCCATGTTTCCAAAACTATTAGAAATTGGATATATCACATGTGGACTATTTATAAAGCTCTTTTATGGATCTGTCGAATGTTGACAAAATATACAAGATGTTTTTATTTAAAAAAAGTACATGTTTTGCAATTAATTGAAAACCCGATGTTAAAATTGTTTTTCTGTTCTGCACATTAATCAGCCAAAAAAAACAACTTTACTTATTTAACCAACTTCGTATCTGCAATAATTGGGAAGTAAGTAATAGTGCCTTCTTAAGTTTGATCACTCTGTATTATTGTGCATTACAAAAATAAATAAAGTGTGCATGCAGAAAGTTAGCCACAAGCAACAAAAGAGTAAGTTGCTGAGAAAAGCACAATGGGTAAAATTTGCCATAAAATTATTGGCTGATGGAAAAATCATTTAAGAATAAGGAAAGGAAGGACCAAACGAATATACATAGCTATACGACTGGTAAAAACTTAGTCGGTATGAAATAAATTAAGCAAATTTTTGAGAAATGTATAGGATTTATGGATAGATAATAGTGCAATAAAGCTGTTAAATAATTTAACTAGAAAAATGTACTGTAACTTATAAAAATTGACTAGCACTATAACAGAGCAATAAACAAATCGACTGAACCAGTGTTTTCAAAATATTAACTGCTTTTAAACTTAGCAATTACAACTACCAAAAGTTCCTAGGTATTAACATGTCTTGGGTATTTTATTTACATTCACGAACGTATATATGTATAACTTTCCTTTTAAAAACCTTGCGTTCCTTACCACTATTTCCTTTTTTAATATTTTTTTCACTACATCATGTTCTCTTTTCTTCTTTTCGTGTGCTAAGGGGGTCCACCTAACCGTATGCATTTAAAACATAACAAACGGAGGACCTTCCATACAAATTTCCCTCTCTTACTACTGCTAAGGGGGGGAGTTCAAACTCCCAACCTTCACCCCCCTTTATACGCCCCTGTCTGCATTAAAGCCTATGGTGCTAATTATATAACATTTAATTAATAGAATAGGTATTAGGTAAAACTCCACTCCGACACAGCAAACGCAATAAAGCCAACACCTGACTGTACTGCAAGTCGTAAGAAATAGGAACTATTTTTTCATTGGTTGTAGTCAAATATATCCCGCATTACTTTAAGTATCTTACACCTAAATACATTTGCATTTTTTTTTTCTTTTAGTACTAGTGTCACACGGCACATCTGGCCGTTGTAAATTCTTTCGTATTTTGTGCTCTGCAGCACACTTTATTTATTAAAAGTATTAAATATTTCTTTGAAATACAAGTAATAAGTTATTGACAGATATTTTCATGCATCGTAATATCGCTTTTAAGCTAACGGTTTTGTATTATGTAAAATAATAGTCAATTTGTCAAAGTTATTCCTAATGGTTGCCTTTATTATAATTTGTTTGATATTTTATTTGAAAATATTTCCTAATGTTTCGATTGTCTAAATTTATTTATCGTTTTATATGGTTTTATACATAACGGGATACTATACAATTTTCGACCATAAAATATGTTAATAATAATATAAATTCCAAATAATAACTATTTAGCTTTTAATATCTTACAATAAATATAGCATCGTGACAAATTATTAGTTAAACAGTAAATAGCCTAAAAGCTCCTTCACACCTTCTAAAAATCTTGTAATAAAATTTGGAATAATTATGACAAATTAATTATAACTAAATCTTAAAGGTTAATGTAACATATTGGAAAAACAGGAAAAGGGTGTAGGGGCACATTATCTTTAAATTTCTAAGGAGTACAGGGTGTCTGGATTTCGTTGCAGTTGCTGGGTATCTTGATTATTAATAAAGATAGAAACTTGCGGTTTTTGCGAAGTGTTACTACTTTTTTGATGTAACGAAAGATCACACTAAAAGATTTTTCATGCCCCTCTTTGTTTTCGACATAGAGAGCATTTTTATTTTTTCATTTTGGACTCCTCCCGTACTTCAGCTGTCTTACAACAAAAGCAGGGGTTGGATGGGCTCGAACAAACCGGCCCTGGCAATATTTTTTTATTCGGCCCTCATTTGGACACATAAATTTCATAGTAAAGAAAACGAAGTCACCTATTTTTAATATTTTAATATTATTAATATTATATGTTTCACAAATAATGACAAATTAAAAAAAGTAAAAATTGTACAAAATTTTAATATATAACAGTAGGTACGCTAGTTATTATTCATAGCTTAATGATTTTTTTAATAATGAACTCGAAGCTGCAATTTTATTTATGATCTCAAATTCATAATTCGGGGAAGTCCCGCTCGGCGGCTCGAAATACTCGAAAAGCAACAATGCCAACTGTCGCGTATATTCTGTTACACAAGCCAACTGAGTAACGCAGAAGCCCGGTCTGGATCCGACATAAAGATTTTTTTAAATTTTATTGTTTAATGTCTTAAAAGTTTGTCAAATATTTAAAAATAAATATTATTAAGAGGCTTCCATACGCCTGCGAAAAATGACCAAAAAAGGGGCTTTTCTGGATAGGTGAGATCTAAGAATCTAAAGGTTTTTTGATATGGGGTTTTGAAATATCTGTTAAGAAAGGACAAAAACTAGACTTCTGTAGTTTTATTTTTTTTATTAGGCCTAAAATCATATAAAAACAATGCCTAGCTGTTTAGGAATTAACATTTCAAAAAATTAATTCTACAGATGTCTAGATTAATCCATTAACTAACAATTTTATAAAAAAAAAATATATTAAAAAGCGCTAGTTTCTGAATCTCATCTATCCAGAAAAGGATTTCAACGCAGTTTTATCGGCTGAATTCTAATATCGTTGATTGATTGATAGTCGATATTGTTAATTGATAAATGGGTAAATCGATCGTAACTAAACGTCAGCCCAATCTGTACTATTTTGAACCATTCTGTACTATTTTTGAAATTTCCTGGCTGAATTGGATGTACGCTCTTAATCTGAAATAGATAAGTCGGGCCTGCGGCCCGACCGGCCTTGGTACCGGCCCACTGGGTACTTATCGGCGACGGCGCCGTCCTCGAACGCGCTTTTTTAACAAAGTAAAACGGCGCAGTACAGAAAATGGCATTCGAACGGTATATCTTCGACCACGTTTAATTTCTGGTTATATCTGAATACGCGGGTTGATGAAAAACTTTAGGTACTGAATTCTGGCAGTGTCGCGACGCCGTAAATAAGTAAATAAACAACCGAACTAGTATTTTCGTCGCCACAGGTGCTCGTGTCCTTCTAGGTGTTTGCCACCTTGGGTATTTTATTTACATTTACAAACGTATATGTATAACTTTTTTATAGGGAGGAAGCCTATCTGCAAAAATTTTGGTCGACCTGCTTTTCCTGCTCACATTGCTCTTTAATATTTTTCACTACACATGCTCCTCTTTCATGTGCTAGGTGATCCACTGTATGCCTTTAAAACATGGCCCAAACAGAGGACCTTCACAAAATTTTTCTCTTACTACTGTTAGATGGGGTTAAACTCCCAACCTCGCCTCGTTCTATGCCGTCTGCATTAAAAACACCATAACATTTAATTAAGCTATCGTCACAGCCTTGTGCTAGTTTTAAACGCTTTTCTACCACTTCTGTTTCAAATTTTAGCAAATTACTTATTTAGCTTGTTCCTTTTGGTACTAATCAGTACTGCAATGAAGCACGCTCCTGATTATTTCGAAACGCCGGTACTCGACGAATATTTCTCAAGTATTCGAATCTCGAACACTAACAAAATAGTTGTGCCGAATACCGAATGCCAAACATCGTAGAATAGCCGGTGTCGTGAGTTTATCACTACCCAGAATGCTCGAGTATTCGAATTCGACCCAACTCTGTAGTTAGCAGAAAATATTTTTTTTATAAAATCAGTGGAAATATAAATATTTAGTTTTATCAAACAGCATGAGAGCCTTGTATATTTCTTAAATAATAATATGTCAGCTGTTTCCTGGGCGCTATAAGAACATATATATATATATATATATATATATATATATATATATATATATATAATATATATATATATATATATATATTCTTATAAGCTCCCTTCTGACGTAATTTATTATTTAAGAAATATACAGGGTATTCCATAAAAGAAATCATATGTTTGGTGCATAACTCAAAAATATAAATATTTTTAAAAATGTAACCACACCACTGGATTTTAACGTAAAAATATGTACTAACACAGAGTTGGGCTCGAATTCGAATACTCAGTATTCTGAATAGTATTCAGAATTACTTGCCGGTATTCGAATACATTAGTGTGTTTGGTACCCGGTATTCGGCACAATACTTTTTGTTAGTATTCGGGATTCTATATTCGAATACTTTTGAAGTATTCCTGTCGAATACCGGCGTTCGAATATCAAAAAGTGGAAGCAGTATTCGAATACGAGAATTATGATGATTGAGTACCAAAGGGAACAAGAATACGGAAAATAAGGTGAGGATTTTTTGTTTTTAAAAATTTGAAACAGAAGTGGTAGAAGAAGCTGTTTATAAAATTTAAGCACCCACAAAAAAGATATGACGATCTTTTAATTAAATGTTATATAATTAGCAGCATAAGCTTTAATGCAGACAGGGGCGTATATATGAGGGGAAGTTGGGAGTTTAAACCCCATCCCTTAGCAGTAGTAAGAAGGAAATTTGTGTGGAAGGTCCTCTGTTTGTTATGTTTTAAAGGCATACGGTTAGGTGGATCCCCCTTAGCACATGGAGAAGAAGAAAAGAGAACATGATGTAGTGGAAAAAATATTAAAAAAAACGAAATAGTGGTAAGGAAAAGCAAGGCTTTTGAAAGGAAATAACCCTTTTGATTTAATTTTTTTTTTTTGGCAGATAGACTCCTCCCTATAAAAAAAGCTATACATATATACGTTTGTAAACGTAAATAAAATAATCCACGATATGTTAATAGGCACCTAGGAAGTTTTGGTAACTCTGTAATTGCAGAAAACTAAAAGTTTTAAAGCAGTGAAAATACTAGTTCAGTTGATTTATTTATTCCTCTGTTACAGTTGGTGCACCGCACGAATGGAAAAGATAAGGACGATCTTTTTTCTAGTATTCGATCCTTTGTGCTTCTTCGTAGAATTCGAATACCTATTCAGGGTTTTCGAATGAATACCCAGTATTCGAATACTTTTTTCTCTCCAAGAATTTAAATAGTCGAATCGCTGAAATTGAATACCGGATTTTCAGTAATTCGACCGGACTCTGTACTAACATTAGTTTTTACTTTTGTTTTTGTTGTAAGACAGCTGAAGTACGGGAGGAGTCCAAAAATGAAAAATAAAAATGCTCTCATGTCGAAAACAAAGAGGGGCATGAAAATCTTTTAGTGTGATCTTTCGTTACATCAAAAAGTAGTAACACTTCGCAAAAACCGCAAGTTTCTATCTTTATTAATAATCAAGATACCCAGCAACTGCAACGAAATCCAGACACCCTGTACTCCTTAGAAATTTAAAGATAATGTGCCCCTACACCCTTTTTCCTGTTTTTCCAATATGTTACATTAACCTTTAAGATTTAAGTTATAATTAATTTGTCATAATTATTCCAAATTTTATTACAAGATTTTAGAAGGTGTGAAGGGGCTCTTAGGTATTTACTGTTTAACTAATAATTTGTCACGATGCTATATTTATTGTAAGATATTAAAAGCTAAATAGTTATTATTTGGAATTTATATTATTATTAACATATTTTATGGTCGAAAATTGTATAGTATCCCGTTATGTATAAAAACCATATAAAACGATAAATAAATTTAGACAATCAAAACATTAGGAAATATTTTCAAATAAAATATCAAACAAATTATAATAAAGGCAACCATTAGGAATAACTTTGACAAATTGACTATTATTTTACATAATACAAAAACCGTTAGCTTAAAAGCGATATTACGATGCATGAAAATATCTGTCAATAACTTATTACTTGTATTTCAAAGAAATATTTAATACTTTTAATAAATAAAGTGTGCTGCAGAGCACAAAATACGAAAGAATTTACAACGGCCAGATGTGCCGTGTGACACTAGTACTAAAAGAAAAAAAATGCAAATGTATTTAGGTGTAAGATACTTAAAGTAATGCGGGATATATTTGACTACAACCAATGAAAAAATAGTTCCTATTTCTTACGACTTGCAGTACAGTCAGGTGTTGGCTTTATTGCGTTTGCTGTGTCGGAGTGGAGTTTTACCTAATACCTATTCTATTAATTAAATGTTATATAATTAGCACCATAGGCTTTAATGCAGACAGGGGCGTATAAAGGGGGGTGAAGGTTGGGAGTTTGAACTCCCCCCTTAGCAGTAGTAAGAAGGGGAAATTTGTATGGAAGGTCCTCCGTTTGTTATGTTTTAATGCATACGGTTAGGTGGACCCCCTTTAGCACACGAAAAGAAGAAAAGAGAACATGATGTAGTGAAAAAAATATTAAAAAAGGAAATAGTGGTAAGGAAACGCAAGGTTTTTAAAAGGAAAGTTATACATATATACGTTCGTGAATGTAAATAAAATACCCAAGACATGTTAATACCTAGGAACTTTTGGTAGTTGTAATTGCTAAGTTTAAAAGCAGTTAATATTTTGAAAACACTGGTTCAGTCGATTTGTTTATTGCTCTGTTATAGTGCTAGTCGATTTTTATAAGTTACAGTACATTTTTCTAGTTAAATTATTTAACAGCTTTATTGCACTATTATCTATCCATAAATCCTATACATTTCTCAAAAATTTGCTTAATTTATTTCATACCGACTAAGTTTTTACCAGTCGTATAGCTATGTATATTCTTTTGGTCCTTCCTTTCCTTATTCTTAAATGATTTTTCCATCAGCCAATAATTTTATGGCAAATTTTACCCATTGTGCTTTTCTCTAGCAACTTACTCTTTTTGTTGCTTGTGGCTAACTTTCTGCATGCACACTTTATTTATTTTTGTAATGCACAATAATACAGAGTGATCAAACTTAAGAAGGCACTATTACTTACTTCCCAATTATTGCAGATACGAAGTTGGTTAAATAAGTAAAGTTGTTTTTTTTTGGCTGATTAATGTGCAGAACAGAAAAACAATTTAACATCGGGTTTTCAATTAATTGCAAAACATGTACTTTTTTAAATAAAAACATCTTGTATATTTTGTCAACATTCGACAGATCCATAAAAGAGCTTTATAAATAGTCCACATGTGATATATCCAATTTCTAATAGTTTTGGAAACATGGCCATCCTTAGAAAATTTATAGTAAAGTAGAATTAAAACACCCTGTATATTGTATTACCATAAAATAAATATTTTAAAGAGCTCTAAGAAAATACCACACTTTATATGTCTATCTCTTTTAAATTTTGATCATATTGCCAACCAATTCAGAAAATTGTTTTTAATTTCCATTATATCTACAGCTCTCAGCTATAAACACTTAGTTTAGTGTCGAGGATTTTGGAGATTATTTTTACTATTTTGTGGATTTTATTTGCCATATTTCCAAAACCATGAGAGATAGATTTATATTAAATGGGGCATTTTTTAGAGATCTTTAAAATATCTATTTAATGATGATGAATATACAGGGTTTTTTATTTAAAAAATGGCAACGTACTATCAAATTACAAAGTATTAAAAATTGAATATATCACATGTGGACTTTTTGAAAGCTATTGAATAGATCTTTGAATGGTAATATAACATGGTAGGGTGTTTCATTTAAAAAAGTACATTTTATGCAATAAATGAAAAACTCTGATGTTTAGTTGTTTTTCTGTTGGCAACACTTTAATCAGTGGAAAAATACAGCAACTTTACTAATTATTAAACCGACTTCGTATCCCTAATAATAAAGAAGTTAGCAAGAGTGCCGACTTAAGTTTGATCACCCTGTATAATCTAATTTGATAATTAATTACCATTATGCAGCTAGACCAGAACGTTTAAAAAGTTTTAAATAAAATGTAAAAAAATATACGAAGATCTTTGTAAGTTTATTTTAGAAGCCTTTACCTTTAGAATATGCGCAGAAAATTGTTATTTAATTGAATCTCCAAATATGTGCATTTTTAAAAATCATTGTTTTACAACTTTATAGGTATAATATTTTAATTAACTGACCTAATAACAATATATATTATCAATGTTTTAATTTTAGGGTATTAATTGCTTTTTTTTTTGCTCTTGGCTTACTTAGCTGTTCCTAGCATCTTCTATAATTATGAAGAACCTATTTTTTTTTAATTCTAATTTTTAATCATTTCGCGACATATATAATCAAAAACAATTTTTAATGCGATAAATACATACTCGTAATTCCATAACGTATTAACTTTATTAATAACTAGTCGACCCGTTACACTATTTTTATAAATAAAAAACCTCACTGGCCGGGAATCGAACCCAGGAAGTCCGCGTGGCAGTTGAGCATACTACAACTGAACCACCGTTTGGTTATGGAATTCGTTTAGAGCTATTATATATATTTCCGCTGACTTGACATACATTTGCCATTATTTTTCTTTAAACTTTTTTTTAATCATAATAAAATATAGCCTATAACACTTCTGAATGGTGTAGCTTTCAGATTGAAAAAGAATTTTCATAATCCGTTCAGTATTCCTGAAGATTAGCGGCACAAACAAACAAACAAAGTTACAAGCTTTACCTCCCTATAATATTAGTAGGGATCAAATCATTATCATGAATTAAAATAAAAATCTATTATACCTACATAAAGCTAAAGAAAACACTTCTTTAACATAAAAACATTAGAAGTTTCTGTTAGATTAACTAATTAATTTCTAAACCAAAAACCTTTTTTCAAGCACCATATGCTAAAGGTTTTTGTTGAAAGTGGCACAATTCTATTTACCTTTTTTAACAATTATCGAATTAAATATAAGTAGTGTATTTGCAAACAATTATTTTTTTACCTGGCGGCTGCTCACGAATAATTTGTGCAGGTATTTAATTTTTTCCAGATCCGCAGCAAGGATATTTACAAAAATATATATTTTGCTTAACAAGAACTTATAAATATTTTACTAGAATTAAGAAAGATTGCAGCAAACAAAATGTCAACCCATTGTAAAAGAAGTGACCCATCGTACCCATTTTAATTGTGAATCCTTACTAAATAAACGCTAATCATTTTTATTTTTAGAGTTTATATAATGATTGTTGTTTGTTAATCGGTTTCTTGTAAAAAACGCTTATACCTAATCTTAAATCTTAGCTCACACGTATGTTATAAATTTTAATGTTATGAATTAATTTGTTTTAAATGCTAAAAGCTATAATAAAAATTGCCTTATGATATACAGAGTCCTTGAAATTCGTGAAAATTATATTTTGAAGAAGGAAAAATATTACAAAGCAATAAAAAGTAATTAAAAAGTCTTATACAATTTTTTTCTTATCGCTTATACTTATGCATACAATATTATGTAAAATTAGTAACACAAAAAGTAAGAATTTATTTAACAAGAGGTTAAAAGTTTTATTACTTTTTCACGCAATTTAAATAAGTAGTACAAAAATATTATTAACCGCTTTGTTATTTCCCAAAATAACATTTTCGTACATTTGAATCTCACTGTATATTGTGGGGTGATATTTTTCAATACCTTAATCCTAAAAATACTTTTTTACTTAATTTATGTTTTTTTTTGTAACAGTTATCTTAATTTTCTTAAGAAACCACAACCAATAGCAAAAAAAATTATTATACACTTTTGAGTACTTTTCTACGCTTTTAAATTAGGTGGTCTCAAGAATATGTTTTTCTAATATTTGTATTCTTCAAAGTAATACTGTTACGATTTTTAACCACTCTGTATATACTACGGCAAATTTTATTATAGTTTTTTGCATTTCAGATAAAACCAAAATTTTTATTAAAAATTCGAAATATTAAAAATAAAAATTTTTACAGGTATAGTAAAGTCCATTCGTACGTACTACACTGTATGTAGGTAAGTTCTAAGGCCACGCCCTAACTTTGGTTTTGTTGAGTTTTGAAATAATTGTTTTTAGTTATTTATTGTTTAAAGTGGCTTACTGGTATAGAAACGATAGGGTCTTAACATGTTTTTTAACATTATTTATTTAACAAACCACGGACATATTGTAAAATATATAAATAATTTATCAGCACACCGCGTAATTTGATCACATTGGTCACAAAAGTTGTGTCGATTCTACATGATAAAATAACGGTACAGCTTTTAATGATCCTATTTTCAAAATGTCATTGGTTTTGGGTTAAAACCGCTTAAAGTTCAATTTTGTAAGGTTTGTTTTTTTTTTCAAAAGCAAGTCACCGAATTTTAAATGAATTTGTTTCAAATTACACATATATATTTTTTTTTTTTGGTATTCCGTCTCTGTAATTTAAATTTACTAGCTACATTGTTGCGGTTTTTAAATCTCTTTATGGCCTTTAAGCGCAATTTGGAACACAAAAGCCCTGACATCGTGACGAATTACATTAGAGATTAGCCTCCGCCACACCTGCCTTAACGATATGTCAGTTGCCTGTCAAGGAGCTCGTGCATCTATTTTGACTATTATTGTAATGGTATTAAGGTTTTGAGAATAATTAGCCAAACAAGCATTATAATAGATAATTTTAAGGCATAATATATTTTTTACATTTACAGGGTATTTTCTAACTATGAGACTTTAAAGGTAGGTTCCTTATGTCGCTTTACAAATAAAAATGGTAATGAACCCATATCTGTATTTGCTTCAGAAACAATGCGTTTAAGTTTTTAAAGAAAGGTTCATATTTCGTAAATAATATTTTAAATATCCCCAAACCTATTTGGTTTAAATTTGGTACTGTTGCTTTAGGTAATAAGGCGTTTATCAAGCCCTAAGCGGATTCAAATTTTTGGATACAGTGGCGACTTAGTTGCAAACCAAACAATATTATTTAAAAACAAACAATACTGTTTTATTATAGCTTTTTATTATTTGTTGCTTCAATTAAGCAACTAAAAAATTTTAGTCCATTGTATTTAGCTTTCCTGTCAAGTAAAAAGTCAAAGACACCATATTAGTCCAACTAAATAGAGCCTGAAATCACAATTTGGGGGAGTGAATGAATTTTTGACATAAGTTACTTTAAAGTGTCTACAAACAAAAAATATAAAAAAATTCAACCCCCGGAGAAGGGTTGAAAAAAATAAATAAAGTGTTTTCTTGCAATTACTTTAAAACGGTTTGAGCTACAAAAAAAATTCTTTACAAAAGTTGTTACACTAAAAATAGTAAATTAAAATGGTCTTTTTAAAATGTCATTTTTTCCCCAGATGACATTAGGGTTGCTAAAACTTAGGGATGATAATTTCAATTAAAAAAAAATTATAACTGTTTAACAAATTCATGAATTTGCATTTATTTTTGACATAATTACCCTTAGAGAGTCTACAAACGAAGTGTAGAAGAGATTTTGTTTCAACCCCCGGAGAGGGGTTAAAAAAATTAATGTGTTTTTGGAATTATTTTAAAATGGTTAGAGTTAGAGAAAAAAGTTTTTAACAAAAGCTGCACAGCTAAAAATTCTACATCAAAATGGTCCTTATCATTTTTCCCCAGATGACATTAGGGTTGCTAAAACTTAAGGGATGATAATTTCAATTTAAAAATCATAACTATTTAACAACTTCATGTAGGTATTTGCATTTCTTTTTGACATAATTAACTTTAGAGTGTCCAAAAACGAATTAAAGAAGATATTTTGTTTCCACCCCTCAGGAAAGAGGTTAAAAAAGGTAATAATTGTGTTTAATTGGAATCATTTTAAAACGGTTGGAGATAGAGAAAAAAGTTCTGGTTAGTTCTGGTTCTCCATTGAAATGGTCCTAATCATTTTTCCTTAGATGACATAAGGGTGGATAAAACTAAAGGGATGATAATTTTAATCAAAAAAAAATTATAATTATTTAACACATTCATGTATTTGCATTTTTTGACATAGTTAACTCTAAAGTGTCTATAAACAAAAATAAAGTTGATTTTGTTTTAACCCCCGGAAAGTGGTTGAAAAAATAAGCTAAGTGTTTTTTGGAATAACTTTAAAACGGTTGAAGTAAGAATAAAAGAATTCTTTACAAAAGTTGTAAAACTAAAAAATTACATCGAACTGGTTCTCATCATTTTTTTGCAGATGACATTAGGGTTGCTAACACTTAAGGAATGATAATTTTATTTAAAAGAAATTATAACTATGTAACAAATGCATTTCCTTTTGGCATAATTAACTTTAGAGTGTCTGGAAAGGGGCTGAAAAAAATAAAAAGTTGCTTTCTTGGAATTAATTTAAAAAGCTTAAAGTTGAAGAAAAAAAAATTGTATTTTAACAAAAGAAAAATGGTAGATTTTTATTAAAGGGTTTAAAACAATGAAATTTTCGAACAACTAAAAAAGGGCTCTACCGCAAAACAAGTTAAAAAGTGTTTTTGTTGTTAGTGTTTAGTGTTAGACGATTATTATTTAAATTCTTATTCTATTTTCTACTGCTGTATTATTAAAAAACTTAGTTTAGGATTAGTTAAACTCAACTGGGGGTTGAACCTACCCATTTAAAATATATTGCTGTCAAGTATATGCCTTCTTGACTTCATTTGTAGACACTTTTATGTTAATTATATACATATATATAAAAAAATAAAAATACATGAATTTTTTAAATGGTTATATATTTGTTTTTAATTATAATCTCCTAATGTAAAACCGTTTTAAAGTAATTTTAAGAAAACACTTTTTATTTTCTTTTTCAACCCCTTTTCGAGGGGTTAAAACAAAATCTCTTTTATACTATATTTATAGACACTTAAAAAGTATATCAAAAAATTGCACATACATGAATTTGTTAAATACTTATGATACTTTTTTTTATAGTTACCCTCACATCACCTGGAGAAAAATTATGAGAACCATTTCGATGAAAAATTTTTAGCTCAACAACTTTGTAAAGAACTATTTTCTCTTACTCCAACCGTTTTAAAATAATTCCAATAAAACACATAAAAAAATTTTAACCCCCTTCCAGGGGGTTGAAACCAAATATCTTCCACACTTTGCTTTTAAGACACTCTAAACTTAATTATGTCAAAAAGAAATGCAAATACATGAGTCAAATAGTTATGATTTAAAAAAAAAATTATCATCCCTTTAGTGTTAGCAACCCTTATGTTATCTGCGAAAAAAAATGATGAGAACCATTTCGATGTAAAATTTAATTTATTTTTTTCAACACCTTTCCAGAGGGTTAAAAAAATCTACTTTATTCTTCATTTATAGGCACTTTGGAATTAACTATGTCAAAAAAATGCAAATACATGAATTTGTTAAAAAGTTATAATTTTTAAATTAAAATTATCATCCCTTAAGTTTTAGCCACCCCAATGTAATCTAAGAAAAAAATAATGAAAACCATTTCGATGTAGAATTTTTAGCTCTACAACTTTCGTAAAGAACTTTTGCACTATCGCCAATCGTTTTAAAATAATTCCAAGAAAACACATTAATTTCTCTTTTTCAACCCCTTTCCAGCGGGGTTGAAACAAAATATTTTCTTTACTTTACGTTTTTGGACACTCTAAAGTTAATTATGTCAAAAGAAATGCAAATACATAAAGTTGAAAATGATGGGTACCATTTTGATGTAAAATTTTTAGTTTTAAAACTTTTGTTGGGATTTTTTTCTCTAACATCAACCGTTTTAAAATAATTTTAAGAAAACACCCTTTTTATTTCTTTTCAACCTCTATTCGGAGGGTTAAAACAAAAACTCCTGTTTACTTTGTTTATAGACACTTTATAGGTAATTATTTCAAAAAATTGCAAATACATAAATTTGCTAAATAGGAATGATTTTTTGAATTAAAATTATCATCCCTTAAGTTTAAGCCACCCTTATATCATCTGAAGAAAAAAATAATAAGGATCATTTTAATGTAGAATGTTTAGCTCTACAGCTTTTGTAAAAAACTTTTTTAACTTTACCCATTTTAAAATATATTTTCAAAAAACACATTAATTTTTTTTCACCCCTTTCCGGGGATTGAAACAAAATCTCTCCTACACTTCAATTGTAGACACTCTAAGGATAATTATGTCAAAAATAAATGCAAATTCATGAATTTGTTAAACAATTATATTTTTTTTTAAATTGAAATTATCATCCCTTAAGTTTTAGCAACCCTAATATCATCTGGGGAAAAAATGATAGAGACCATTTTGATTTATATCTTTTAGTTTTACAACTTTTGTAAAGAATTTTTTGTAGCTTCAACCGTATTAAAGTAATTGCAAAAACACTTTATTTTTTTAACCCTTTTCCGGGGGTTGAAATTTTTTTATATATTTTTTCTTTGTAGACACTTAAACTACAAATACATGAATTTGTTAAATATGTAGTTATATGTTTTTTAATTAAAATTGCCATCCCTTAAGTTTTATCCACCCTTATGTCATCTAAGGAAAAAAATGATGAGAAATGTTTCGATGTAGAATTTTTAGCTCTAGAACTTTCGTCAAGAACTTTTTTTCTATCTCCCACCGTTTTAAAATAATTTCAATAAAACAAAATTCAAAATTTTAAAATGTTACAGTAGCAAAATTGCTTAGAATTATGTCACCAATTTATTATAGCTGTCTTTATGTAGTAGTGTCCGGTAAGTTCCTATGACGGTAAACCTTTTATATAGCTTGCAAACATTGACCTAGTATAGAAAGGTACTAGGTCGATTCTTGCTAACATTATTTTTGACATGCAATTTAAAATTAATTAGAAACGGTGGGACTTAGGTATTATTTTATAGATAAAATATGTTTAAAAGTTCACGCAGAATTTAAAAATAAATAATATATAGGGTATTTTCTTTAAAATAAGGAGGTTGACATTAACTTCCGCTACAACCGAAAGAGCTGAAACTATTACAATATTTTAGTTGTATGTCCCCTATTAACTTTATCATATGTTTCCAAACTTTCATAAGTTCCAAAGCCTACTTTTCGATAATCGTTTGCAGTAGTACCTCGTGGAATAGCCTATATTGTACTATTAAATTTAAAAAAGCAAATAAGTTAACAAAGCTATAATTTAACATTTTTTTAACCTATGAAACCTTTTAAATACTAATTAACCTAAGTTTTGTTAAAAATTATTTATATTTTGTGACTTATTTACTTATTAAAAGCGAAAGATGCTTATACCACTATATACAGTGTGTCCCAGAATAGGTGTTACAAGAGAACAAAGGCACCAAACATTTTGAAATTTTTAAACGTCCTTTTGAGAAACCTAGTCGCATAGTCCAAAATTAATAAATAAAATTTTTTACTCCAATTGGTAATATCCAGTCTGAGTTATATCTGAAAGTATTAAAGCTGGCCAAGAGTAAAGTACCTTTATTTTTAAAAATAGGACAAAATTTTAAAAGTAAATGTTGTAGAGAATTAAATTTTATGTTAAAATTTAAAGGTAAAGATTAAAAAAATAACAAAATAGTCAAATATATTTAAAATTACTAAATTGTCCTTATTATTTTGCTTTTTTCGCCCATTCTTTAAGTTGTAATGAGAATTTTTTTTTATTTTTTACTCTTATACTTTAACTTCTAATTTTAACCTAAAATTTAATTATCTACCACTTTAACTTATACATATAATTTTGTACTATTTTTAAAAATAAAAAATAGCCAGCTCCTGGGCATTTTTTCATATTTTTAGTTATAACTCACCCTGTATATTACCAAATGAAGTAAAATCTTGTATTTATTAGTTTTGGATCATGCGACCAGTTCTCCCAAAAGTTCTTTTAAAAATTCAAAAATATTTGGTTCCTCTTGTAACACCTGTCCTGGGACACAATGTATGAAGATGAATTTAAGTGCCCTAAATCAGTGGTGTACATTGAGGTATCGGGGCCCGGGACAAAAAGCAAAGCTGGCGCCTCTATCTTTGTAAAAATTTCGACAACAAAAAAAAGCCCGCATCTCTAAAATGAAAGCCCCCGTACAACATAATATGGATAGTTTGATGAGATCGGAGCCCCCTTTTTCACTTAGAAAATTTTTGATAAAAAAGTCCTCACCTTCCAACTTAACATGATGTACTTTACCAAGATTTTTGTATTTTGGTACAACAAAATTACAAAAACCCCTTACTACAACAACGCTCCTAAACCCTAATATGTATCTAATTTTTTATAAGGACCCACACTTTGAAGCCCCCTCTAACAGGGGGCCGAGGGCGGACCTCCCCTCCGCCCTACCCGCGTACGCTAACACCTATTCGAAACTTCAGCAAATTTTAAAAAACAGTTTCTACGCAAATAACAAAGGCCAAATATAAAATAAGAAAAGCCAGGATTTTGCGAAAAATAACGAACTCTATCCCCTGCAAAGGTTTATTATTGGCATCGTCAAAAGATGTGCTCAAGTTTCTTCTCCTTAATAATAGCTAGTTGCTTTCCACGCTAATGGCGGATTTAGCTTTCCTGACAAACATGCTTACATGTATGTTGGCTGCTTTTCTTGTTTGTTAGAAAATGAATTTTTATATTTATTAACAAATAGAAAATCCAAGAAAAACAATTTATCTTATTTTACCAAGCATTTTTCTTTCTGCTTGCTTTTGTTATTTATTTTAATGGGTTAATGTTTTTTTGGTTTAGTTTAACAGTCAATGGATTCTAGCATTAGTCGAATTAAACCTTGCTCATTTGTGCACGGTAGATATTTAGGTTTGTTTTTTGTATTCATTTAAATAATATTATTATTTATATTTAACCATACTAAGAAAAAATAAACAGGGTATCCAAGATCTCTTGAATTCATATTTGAACACATGAAAATAATGTGATAAGTTTCTATATTTTTTTCTGAAGCCCCCGTGCCGTTAAAGGACGCTACTTAAATGCGTTTTTTACAACTTTTAGTGTACCTGGTATAATAGCATAATTTTTTAATATGATAATTACTACTTAGGACTTCCCAAAATGGTTGGCAAAATATTTTCCTTTATTAGTTCGCCAGAGACGGACTAACCCTTACACAATACTGTGAAATATTTTTTACCCTGCATAATAAAGAAATGAAAAAGGTATTTTTGAGTTTAGGGTTTTCTGTTAAAAACATAGATATCTCACATTTAGATACACAGAGCCTAGTTGCCTTTTGCGGATTTTTACCAACTTGCGCAGTTAACAAACTCGAGGCCCACTGGAAGGTTTTGGTACATGCGCATTAAAAAGTAATGTCCAGTACCGGACTTAAATCTTTTTAAATCATTAAATAATTTTAAAATCTTAAAATCTTAGTATCCTAATGTGTAAAGAAAAATAATCGTTATATATTAAATTAATTTTTATTATTTTATATTTCTTTACGAATATAAATTAGGTAGTGATATAAAAAAATAACATGGACACGATAAGTCAACAGTGAATAAGGACAAATATTTGCTTAATTATATTTGAAGAAAAGGTACTGGTACCTGGGTCACGTTGAGAGAAATAATAATTTAATATCGTGAGTTTAATGTTACTTGATAAAATAAAAAAAAAGGATATTGCCCAGATTCTGTGATGTATTTTGGACTACTAAACACGAATGCGTGAGCAGAAATGTCACAATGTTTTCCTGATCCTAAAAAACTTTGGATATGTTTCTATATATATTCTTAGTTTAATAGACAGGGGCATGCGAGTCAATGTTTTTCTTCAGTCCTGAAGTTTTTTAGCAATTTATTCAAGAATAAAAAAGTGATGGTGACTCAGACATGCAAAATTCGTTTTTTATTTATATTCTGAACTTAAATCAAGGGTTAATTTTGCTTAAGCGTCCACCAATATATAATACTTTGCAAAAAAGCGTTAAAAAATTCTGATTTTATATTCCGATATTTTAAGGTTAGAATTTAGCATATATCACATATCTGGGTCCAATACATTTGTTTCATTTTGTAGAATGGTGTAAGTCGAGGCAAGATAAAGGAGACAAAAAGTAGTCGGCCAAACAACAATGTCTTGGTTTCGCAATATTAGAGCAGGAGAATGTCCGTCTAACAACTTCTAAGAATGGCATAAAAAGCACTAAAAAAGGGGTAAATATAGTATTATAGTGGCTTAAATAATAATATAAAATTAAGCTAGAGAAAAATTGGACATTTGCATATCATTACATATTTAGAGTTCAGAACATATTACAGAGAGGTTTAAAAACAAAATGTTACTACAATAATAACGTAAACGCTTTTGTCGATATTATTATTGGAATAATATATAATAAAAATTATACGTTTTAATTATTGAAAACTGCCAGAGTAGCAAATCAGGTGATAACATTTCATTATTTTAGTTATATTGTTAAAACTTATGTAAGACATTTAGTTGATATACTTACTCATTTTACTTTCTTTTAATCGGCCCCGGATCTTTATTTTGTAACGAGGGGCAAAACTTGCCGTATGCCGCCCCGCCCGGCCTTTTTATTGAGAAAATTTGAAGAGCAAAAAAAAATTGCTTTCTTTTTAAATACCCATTTATAATAACAAATTAGAAGACGACAAAAGAAAAGACTTTCTCTCTTACAATCGCCACCTTCTTACACATTCCATGTTTCAATTTGCCGCCCCTTGAAGGTGTCACCCGTGGCAGACACCACCATTTGCCTCCCACCCTCCTAGATCCAAGACTGCTTTTAATACTTTTTTTTCTTAAATACGGCAACAATTGACATATAGCGTATTAGACGTTTTTGATGTAACTGTATTTTTAAAATTTATTTAAATACGGTACTGACTCAACGTCCTTCAAACGGAAAAGCGACGATAAATTAACATGATTCTGCCCGATACTTCGTTTGGCGCCAGGCGCGTTCCCCTTCGATTTGCTTGCGCACAAACTCATTTTTGCGCGCAGGTAACAATCATTGGCTATCCATCGAGATCAGTGGTTAAAAATGGTAATAAAATGTCCTATCATTTTTTTCACGACACTAAAAAAATAATGTTGCATCATTGTGAAGGATCCCATAATCTTCGATAATTAGGAGTAGATAATGCATAAACTCAGATGGAGCCTATATCCAACCGACAAACATAATTATCAGATACAATCCTATTTAACCAAAAAGGTTATTTTAAACACTTCACTTTATCTATACCGGACAGGAGTACCTTTTTTAGCTAAGGCTTGAGGCTATTAAATTTTTTATTTTTTTCCTTTAATATACAGGGCGTTTAAATATTTGGTTCAATTGTGTGAGGGAAAGTTTACCCCTAACGCTGTACCGAATAAGAATGTTTTATAAGGACAACATTTTAAGGGGTCCCAACTAGTATTTATTACATTTAAAAAATATTTCAATATACTCAGTACTAAAAAGTAATTCAAGAAAAATCGTTTTCCAGTGGCGTTCTTTAAGGGCCCATATCTCTGTAAAGAGGGTCTTTGAGAAAAAAAATTATAGAAAGTTCTTACATTATTTTTTTACACTGATTAATATTAGCTATATTCCTTTTTATTTAAATAAAAGTAATCAGAAATATATACAGGGTGTTTCCTCTTTGCGGGAGAAAATTTAAGGGCGTATTGCTGAGCTAATTTTATGAAAAAAGTTCATATAAAGATAACTCTTTAAACTTTTCGTTCCCAAGATACAGGGTGTTAAACTTTTAAAAAACCTTAAAATTTCTAAGACAAATTTTTTAGTAAAATTTGTCAGACTGGATATAAACCTTGTTTTATTAGGTATTTGTTTTTATTGTTACATAATTGCTAATACAAAGTTATAACACTTAATTCTTAAAAGGATAAATGCCCTTGTATGGTCCAGCATTAAGCAGTTTAACGGATCTTTTTTTAAAAATTAAACAATCTACGTAAAATTAAAAAGTTGTATTTTAAGGTGATTCATCTGGAAAAAATATAAAAGTTGCAAAAAGTCAGTGACGTACATTTTTTGTCAATGATATTAGTTAATATGCGTCCCACGCCGCCACTGCTCTCATTAATTAAAATTAGTTTATAGCTAAATAAACTACCTATTTTAACAAATACCAGAGCCAATTTTATTTTTAAAGTTTAACACCCTGTATCTTAGAAACAAAGCATTTCTGGGCCTATGTTTATAAAAAAAATAAAAAGCCCTAAATACCCCTCCCCGTACGGCTCTAAAAGTTAATAATGTTTGGTATGTATACGTATTTTACTCTTAGTCATTTGTGAATTGATTTTTACAAGAATAAAAATTAAAATTATGGCATAAAATCATTACATGAAATCACTTTTTAACACAAAAACAACTACCTTGTTTTTCAATATTAATCATTATTTGTTATCAGAATTTACGTTTTTTTTACAAATTATTATCTTCCTTCCTTAGACTATTCTTTTCACCTTTTTCATAATTATTAGTCTTAGTAATTATTTTCCAAATTTTTGCATATAGTATAAGAAATACCCTGTTTATTAAAAACCTATTATTAAATTTAATATATCAAATAAAAAATATTATTCTGTAAAATTCATATTTTAAAATAAAATATTTTTTCCTAAACGCCTCTGAGTATTATTCTACCATTCCAATTTTCCTTTTTCGTCTTCATATTACGTACAACATCGTCTTATCTCCGTATAAATAGGCACATAACATATACATATATATGTATATTTTAAACTACCTGGCAGAAAACAAAAGTAAGTAAAAAGAATTTTGTGACATGGGTAATACGTTCTTAACAAATGTGAATTTTTTGAATATAGATATATATTTTTAGAAATAATAAAAATTTGATAATTGATTTGAAAACTACTGAATAAACCCAATAAACTGACAATTATTTTGTAGATTAAAATAAAAAAGTAAAGGAAGAATAAATTTATAACTGGACTTCTGGATGTATTTATACTTACTATACATACAAAAAGTTACTTTTGAATAATTCGGATCTTAAATGGTAAAATCATTTATAATTAGCTCTATACTAACTGTTTTTTCTTGCCCTATTGCCGAAACCTAAGTTTCAAAACCGTCACCGTAGGTAACTATTACCGAAGAAATACCTTTGTTTCTAGAAGTTTTGCATATACTCGTAGTTCATTAGCAATTCTTGGTTTGATAGTCCTAATTTACATTTAGTTTGCTACAAAATAGCAAAAAAATGCAAATACACTTTTATACTTTTATTTATAGCCTAGTAAATATTCTTTTAATAAGAGAAACAAATTGATTGGCAATAAATAAGATCCTTAAGATGTAATTATTTAAAAATTTACATGTATTTGTGTATTTTTTTCGTAAAAATTAGTGCAACTTAAGCAAAATCGAAAAAATATAAATGTATACTACCTGCAGTTTGTCTATGCTTTAATAAGATAAATTTTAATGACGCGTAAACATGCAAATCTATAACTTTAGGATATAATTATGTGGTCAATTTAGTATTATTTTTATTAAATATGCTAAAATGCCCATGCTAAAATCCAGAAATTAGGTTTTACTTCACAGATCGCTGCACTATGCGCTCTTAAAAGAAATCGAGTCGCCACTGCCATTTGACATAAAAACAGAACTTTATGCATACATAACTAACTTTGATTTATCTACTTCATACAATCAAAAGCAAATAATACAATAATACCTGCATGTACGATACAAAGTCGCAAGAAATAAAGAAAAACATCAGGACTGCCTAGCTACTGCAACACATACATACATATGCTTGTATCCTGAAAGTCTCTCTAATGCTCCGCATATATGGTAGATAATCAAAGAACGTCTGTAACCGTATATTTTGTGAAGCAGGAATTGAAAGCGAATAAATAATCACGCACATGATGCAGGATGCAGCATAAAGTAGATTTAAGGCAATTTTGAAATATAACTAATAAAAGAAATAACAGGTGCAGTGGGAAGAAAAAAGCAAAAAAAAAATAAAACGAAATAGAGCGTTTTGTAGAATATAATGCTGATTTAAGTGAGTGTTAATTTGTAGGTTACTTTAAATTATAAACCATTTTGTGGGTCAATCAACAATCACTCTGTCCTTGGTAAAATTGTTAATTTATTTTAATTTAAACAAATTCTTAACTAATAATTTGTGTTATTATCTCTGCAATTTATTGGTTTTTTACTAGTTCTTCCAGTAATTTAAAGTGACATGTTTTATAAGGTTACTCTTGGTCCCCATGCAAAAATAGTGTAAATAACTTCATATTTTAGAAAAATGCTTCTATTTGAATAACTGTTATTTTAAAAATTATTACATATGTATACCACCTATTATAAAAATATGCTATGTTTTTTTAAATTGTTTAGTCTGGCATTTTTTTGCATATATATTTTGTCCCAGAAAAAAGACAACTTTAATGTGTGGTCTTCGGACAAACAGCAAACATACGTAAGTAATTAATAGGTTTTAATAAATTATGGTGTTTAAGATCGTATTAAGTCCAAATTTTACTGTAAGCATTAAAAAATCCAAAAATAAAATATTTTCAATCAGACAGGTTAAGGCTTAAAAAATTCAAAAAAATGTACGTCGAACAACCAGTCTCTTGGAAAACCAATCATTTAAAAATACTTAATAAATTATGGTGTTTTGAATAGAATTTGATTCAAATTTTACAGTAAGCATAATCGTACGGACAGTTTAGGGTTTAAAATGTTTAACCAGTCTCTAGAAAAATCAGTCAGTTAGATAACTAAATTGTTGTATGTGAGACAATTTAATTATCCTTGGGATATAGTAATATGTCCTAATGACTGACAAGTTGGGAGTGACCATTCTTTTTGATCCTGGTTGTTTTGGGTTTGAATTATGTGTACATGAGACGTACCCAATGTGGATTTTTCTGGTTTTATTGTCGAAACTGTTTAAAGTGCTCATACTCATTGTAGATTACAAATAAGGAAGTAATTATTTAAGTATTTAAGTAACTATTATTTAAAATAAATAAATATTGCAAAAGAGTTTTCAAAAAATATAAACATTTTAAAACCAGGAGATAAAATGGTTGATTGACCCAAGTATTAAATATTTGAATAGGCGTAAAGACAAGGTTTACAGAATTTTTATTTCATAAACTTGGGTTATAACCAGAGTCCGTTAATTAAGGGTCATGACATTCCGCTATATTAAAAATGGTTTTGTTGACGTCACTTTAAACATTTTCGGTCATGTTATTAAATGGGATAAGTGTCAACATCAGTGTCGAAGAAATACGGTTTATAATGTTATTAGAACAACCGTTTACTTTTTAATTATTACTAAGTTAGAACTTCAACTTTAATTAAAGGATATTCTCACACACTCATTGCATTTTTTAACAAATATCACCTTTAAAACAATGCAAAACGAAATGCACAAATTCAAGACGCCAGTGAATTGATCATTAGCTGTCGAAAAATAGTGACTTTACCCACTCTTTCCACTTTTTCCCTGTTATATGCCCAAAGTCTAGTTTTCTAGTATACATATTAGTGTGTCTGTTATTTCGCAATTTTTTTTTTTAGCAAACGCCTCCTAAATTTTTAGTTTGCAGCCTAAAAAAAATATCCAATGTAAAAATGTTCTTAATTCCTAATTTAAACTGTGCCCAATTATGATTTTTAGACTTTTTTTTTTTTAATTTTTTCTGAGATAAAAATAGATAAAAAAATTTTCTCATTGCATATTCTGCTGGAAAATTTAATGCTCTACAAAGAAGTTTTCTTACGAACTTTTGATAAAGTCACTCCTTTAAGAGTTATTTACCGTCAAACGTTGAGTTTAAATTGAGTTGCGGCCATCCTCGGGAATTTAATAGTAAACCGGCAATTTTAAATAAAACACTTTGTATATTACATCATCATTAAATAGTAATACATATAAATTGAAACTTAGTTCCTAACAGGTAAGTAATTTTCTTTTAAGGTATTTCATACAAAGCTACAGTTTTTTAAAATTAAACAGCCATTTGCATAGTTCTACTGTAATTTACTATTTAATATTGTTACTTACAGACTAAATTAAGTAGAAATCATGGGATAATTTTATGATAAAAAATCTTACTTTTACACTAAAACTTAGGTAAAAGAGTTGTTTTGTTTGGATTAAGTTATTACAGCTATATTAATTTAAGTAAGCTAAGTAATCAAGACACCCACGGTACGTTAGTATTTAGGCTTTAAGCCTTCGTGGTTTGTCCAAAGATAAAAAAGCTTTTATTTACTAACTTAAGTTTATAAAATTATAATTAAAATATAATTTATTTACATTTCTCTTACGACCGTCTTGATTATAACGTGTCTTTAAACGTGTACTAAAAACATATTTATTTTACGGTACACCCACAAAAAATTTTAACTACCATCTTTTCATATAATTGGGCACATTATACATTTTATTATTGCCAGTATAGTTCCTTTACAATACCATCGTATAACTGGGATAAGAATTAAAATGCCAACACACCTCATCAACTAAAATAACTATTCCATCAAAAGAACCATATAATATTCTTAATTGCGCTTTTATTCTTAATTTATAAGCAATATTATAAAAAGCAAAATATTTTTGTATAACCTTATAAAACGACAAATCTCACAAATTCGTATGTGTCGTGCATACCATACTATACAATATATTTCCATGAGAAAACAATTTCCTTAATTGTTTACTTAGACATTCATTTATTTTACTATATACGCCCAGAAAAATGTCTAAGGTTTTAAATGTCCCACAACAACCTCCTTGTTATAAAGGATGTCTCTAAAAGGTCTCTACAAAATGCTACCACAAATTCCTTGTACCAAAATACAACGATATAATGCGTCGAAAAGTTGATCATTCGCAAGATACAGGGTGTCAAAGTTTTTATATTGTTTTAAGCATCTTTAAATATTTTATTCATTATTAGACAATTTTTACAAAATTTAGTATTAAAAGGTTTTTTTGAAGTGGTGAATCGAAATATGCTAACGTTCTTGTCGTAAAATGTAGAGGAAGCCACCTGCAGTCCTTTACTTACGTGTAAAGTGTCACAATTTTTTTGCTTCGGTATATAAAAATTTTAATATAGGTAGAATTTTTATTCTTTTATATATTTTGTACAAAAAGGTATGCTTAATAATTATCGCTACAATTAACCGTTTTTTGAAATATTTCAGATTATACATTTTATTCCATACCAAAGTTTGGCATTGCATTTATTTACGCTTTATCTAGGCCACCTAAAAGTGTCCAAAAGTATGTATAAAATTATTTGGGTCAAAATATTAAGATTTATTGCCATCATGCCCTGTTAATTCGGATGGGCATATCTACTAAAAAGTTAATTTTGAGATAAATCGACTTTCACTTCTTTTATTATGTCGTCTACGTTTTTAAAGTTTAAATATGTTAAACAAAACTAATAACATTAACGCCATAAACCAGAAGTTTGTTTACCAGTATATTGTTTTAAGTGGAAATAAGGAATATAAAAACAAACATTAATAATACACGTTAGTCAATGCTATAAATTAAAAAAATACTCTAGCTTTTCTATAACTACTATTTTTGGTTGCGGTGATACTGATGATAATATACAGAGTGATTTTTTTAATTTTTATGAGGCACCCTGTATATTATATTACCATTAAAAGATGCTTAAAAAAGCTTTAAAAAATACCACATTAGATACATCTAACTTTATTAGTTTTGGAAATATGGTCATCCAAATCAGCCACCCTTTCAGCCTGGCAGGTACTTCTGCTTATCAAAAACGCCAGTCATTTTTTTAAAACCTTACTATGAATGAACTAAATCCTAGAAAAGTTTCAAGCTTACAGCTTCAAGTTTTATTTATTTTTCATGTTTTTTAAACTCCCAAAAATATAGAGGGTGATGATGTGCACGGCTAATGCCTTCCAGGTGATGATTTTTGTACTAAGCATGCTAGGACTTATCACTATACAAATTTCTAGCGTTATAGGTCTAACGTTACTCAAAGGGCTCAATAGCTCTGGGACTATTGTTACTTTGGTGTAAATATGGCTATTGATCCTAGCAACTGCAGTTACTGCCATTTAAGTTAAAAATACGAAGCAAATTTCAACTACGCCCATATTTTTAATTGGTATAAATTTTTTTGGCAAAAGATATGGCTTTTACATTTAACAGACATAAAAACGAACTTATGGTTTAACGCCTAAACGGTAAAAGCCAGTTTTTTAAGAAATTGCAGATATGCCCTTTTCAATTAAAAGGGCAGTATCTAACTTAGTCGAAAGATTGCTGGTTTGCAATATACAGGGTGTAAAATTTTCAATTTTTTTTACTTGGTATCTCGCAAACGATAAACTTTTAACCTAAGTTAAATTGAGTTAAATATATCTTTCTTGTGCAAAAACTATGGAAGAATAAAAATTGTCCACTAGAATAAAAATATACCAAGGCAAAAAAGTAATGACACTTGTACACAAAGCAAAAGACTACAGGTGACTCCCATTTCGGAGCAAACTTCACCCATAATAGTAAATTTCCATACCTTAATTTAAGAAAACCCCTTTAACCGAATTTAGCAGAAAAATTCAATAATAAATAAAATATTTAAAAATAACTAAAATTAAAACTTTGACACACTGTATCTCGAAAACGATTAACATTTTGACTAAGATAAATTGCGTTAGATCGTTGTATTTTAGCCCAAGGAGTCTATGATGGCATTTTTGTACAGACACCCTGTATATTCAAGCATATTTTACATTTTATTATTGTCTCTTAAGTTTCTCTACAACACCATCCTATAACTGGAAAAATAATCAAAACACACACGTTCTCAAGTAAAATGGTTATTTCATCAAAAGAACCATATAATATTTTTGATTGCGCTTTATTCTTATTTTATAAGAAATAAAAAGCGAAATATTTTTTCGTATAAACTTTTAAAACGACAAACCCCAGGAATTCGTATGTGGCGTGCATGCGATAGAAGACTATATCTTTAAAAAATTCCAATTTTCCTAGCAATAAACACAGCCGCACATTTTCCATTTCGTCGGGATATATTGTCGAGAGCGACGCACTAGCTGAAGCGAAATTTAAATATTTGCCCGTTTATGTGTTCATATCCGTTTTCATTGCCGTTCACTTATTGTGGTTGGTAGGACTTCTGAGAGCGAATTTTTAAAATCGGTTTAATTTTGTTTGATTGAATCAGTGATAGTGCTTAATAATATTGTTATTTTTCACTCGTAACTAAATTTTGTTTTCTTCAACAAATAAATTATGCATAGTTGTTCAGTAATATAATACCTGATATCTGTATATATTTTTTTATTTTAAAAAGATATTACTTTAAAAAATATCAAAAACAATTAAAAAATAAGTCTTTTTGCTAAAGTACAAAATTTCGGACATACACGCAAAGTTAGGTTTTTACTATTTTTGTCAACAAAAAAAAATTTAAAACCTTTTTAGCTTACCCTCTAGTACTGTATTTATTGGTAAAATACATACTTTTTAATGAATATTTTTATATATTTTTTGCTTTTGACAAATTTAAACATAGTAATGTACAGAGTTTTTTTAAAGAAAAGATTTAATGGTGATATTAATAATAATATACAGGGTAGGACAAAAGTATAGATTTTTTTAATTACGCACCCTGTATATTATATTACCATTAAAAATATATCTAAAAGACCTAAGAAAATACTACATAAGGTATATCTACCCTTATTAGTTTTGGACATATGGCCATCCAAATCAGGCATTTAGGTAATTTTTAAATTACTGCCATTTTTTGAAAGGTAAAGGGATTCACTTTATATTCTGGGGTTATAAAGTACTTGTCAGGAGCTTTAAAATGATGTGTTATAATACTCCTCTTTTAATTTAAATTTTTGTTTTTAAAATGGCGCTCAGCTGTCAGTTTGACATTAATATCTGTGATTTCTTGTCTAAAATTTGGTATATGTTTTTTAACTAAAGTCCCCAAATTTTCATGAAAAATTACCAAAACGCAAAATCAAAAAAGTGCGTATATATTATTAAATAAAGATAATTGTGTAGCATCAATTTCAGTTAAATTAAGTAACACTTGGTTGCCTTTGCTTGATACTAAAGTATCTTCAGGAAGACTAAAAATTAACTAACTATTCACCTTTTTTGTAATACAAACAATTAATACACCAGCAACCAGTTATCTATGTCACTATGACACTATAACCAAACAAAAATATTTGACATTTAATGTCAAAGAGTTCTCAGAATATCATAAAAAACGATAAAAATTTAAAATTTAAAACCTTAATAATAGTTAATTTTTATTTTTATTATTTTTATTCAATTTATCTTGACAACGGTGGTAGACTGGCCACCGAAAAGTTACATATTTCGATTCTTAGTTATCTTTTTACTTGTTTTATTTTTTTTGGTTTTTTGGTACTTTTCATTTAATTTTTGGCGTATACCCAAACAATTACCATCCATTAAATAATTCTGTCAAACCACAGAACATATATTCAATTCGAGTGGCTTATAAGCCATAAATTTAATTCGTGTGTGTTAGAAAGTAAACAGTATTATTTACGAGTATGTGGACTACCTCCCTATATGAATATATTTTCATAAAACAACAAAATGTAGAAATTTGTATGTGCAAGGAAAGAATATTTGTTTAAAAAATTTCAATTTTCCTAGCAGTAAACACAGCCGCACATTTTCCATTTTCCAAGAAATGTTCTCGAGAGCGACGCACTAGCTGGAGCAAAATGTAAATATCTGCTCGTTTATATGTTCATATCCGTTTTCGTTGCCGTTCATTTATTGTGGTTACAAGCAAGCCTGAGACCAAATTTTATAGAATCGGCTCAATTTTGTCACACAAAAACTGCCGATGTCGGTGGTCTGGATTATTGGTACCTACACAATTCTTGTTTACTGCGATATGCATTTTTAAAATAAATTTTCGTAGACAAAATTATTTTTCGTTTGAGGTAATTTAACGTGTTTTATTAAAATTTATATATAAATTGCTTTATATATTATGTATTATAAATAAACAGTATTATCTGTAATACGTAATGACAAGTAGTAATCATTACATCGGGAGGTACTAAAGATTATTCACATTGCTCTGCAAGAAAAATAATCTTCTTCCATGTATTTCACATGATTTTTACAAATTGAATACTTGTAAATAAAAGGTTTTATCAAAAAATGTTTACCTCATCAGGTTTTTATTATCTTTTTAAACGCATTTTTAGCTTTAAATTTAAATAATAATTTAAATTTAAATACAGGAGAAATAAAATACTTCTTTCGTTTCAGGTCTTTTATATTTTTTCTAGAGGTTTAACGGTAAATTGACCAACAAAAATCTGCAAACATTTCTTCTAAACATTTCTTGTGGTATTGCTTCTCTATATGCAATATCGATGAATTTTTGACGAAACATCGTAAGCGACATTCGCTCAATTTTACAGAAAACGATTTTTTCTCTCATGCGTTATTTTTAAAACAATAGTGAACAGCTTTATTTTAGTTCTCGGTTTATGTTTAAAAATTACGCAATGAAAAGAATCGTTTTTCGTAAAATTTGACGAATGTTGCTTACGATGGTCCGTATTTAAAAAATAAAGCTGATGACGAGACGTCGTGTCTGAAAAAAATATTTTTTTGTAGAGCTTAAGAAAGTACCATTGGATTTTTAAAATAAGCACTAACAGGGCATTTAAAAAAATGGAAAATTAAATTTTTCGTTTTTCCTGATATCTCCGAAAATAACCAGATTTTTTTTATATTTCTCTTCACCCAATTATTCAGTATTAGAATGCGCAACTTTGCCTTAATTTAACCAACTCTATATCATTTCTAATTCCCGAGATATCAATGTTAATGCATTGAATTTTTAACACCCTGTATATGTTTTTTCTTGATTTTTAATGGAGAATCGCCCCTTAAAGTTTTTAGATAGAGTTTTAGGCACCTTGGACAGCGATCCAATCTTGAATGCCGACTTGACATTTCGATACCCTTGGATAACAAGCCGGATCTTTAAACGATGGTCACGGTTGATTTGAAAAAAAAATAAAAAAGTTTAAAGTTTTTAGAAGAAAATTTATAATGTATGGTGTACATCTGTAGGCCCAGCAAATGTTTTGTTTAATTACATTAACCTTAATTAATTTATAAGCAAAAAGGTTAGGCAAAGGCAATTTATTAAAAATATTATGGGGTACGTTAACACGAAAAATAAGTAAAAACAAAGAAAATTTAAAATACTTCTGTGACATATATTTTAGCTATCATTAATAAAATAGGTCAAAATTAATTTACCATACAGATTCATCGGTAGAAAAAATAACAGCGAGCCAAAAAGTTTCGACAGTCGTAAAACGAATATCTAACCATATAAACTTATCTTTAAATCCACATACTCCTTACATAATTCATTCTGACATACACAATATATCTTTTCAGAACATTTTTTAAAAGTTTTTCCACAACAGTGGCAGTATTTTCGTAAAACTTTGAAATATCACATAGTTATATTTTTGCCTGGCAAGACAGACAATATCTCTTCAAAACGCCGAAAAGTTTCCCCATTCGGTGAAAATATAGTCCTTGTACATTTTAAAAGAGTTGTATATATTGTCTCGTATTCCAAGTTTTTTAAATGTTGGTAGTTTAGCAGAAACTGGAAAAGCAGGTTTATTGTTTAAATGTTTTTTTTTTTTGGTAGAGTTATTCTTCTTTAAGATTTTTTTATTTTATCGTATCGCTTGACAAATAATAAAATATTTAATGGGATTTATTTAGATATACGCCAAATAAAAAAACATAAAACACTATTCAATAAATACGTCGTGAGTGAGATAAACTTTATTTAGGTAAAACTTGTAGACTATCTATTAACTCAACGCAAACAGGTCGGGCCTCACATAACCGTAAAAAGCTCGTGGCCCTGCGCTTTACCGGTGAAATATAGACGGATGCGGTGCAAAAATCTTGTTTTTAAGCAAACTGCAGTAATATGAGTAAATTATGCCACGCTTTAAATTACACCAGATCATAAATTAAATCTTTACCAATAAAGTAACACAGTTTTAAGGGTTGACCACATATAACCACACCGAGTACGGCCGTGTCTTGGTTTTGAAGTGTACTGTTGTAATCAAATGCCGTAGGCTTAATATCACCACTCCGTGCCCGCCCACCTATCTCGCACCGCATTTTTAATAAGTAAGCAAACGTTAGTTTATTAAAATTCTTAAAATATTAATTTTCAAAACCTTTAAAACAAAAAATAACAATGTGTTCGTAAGTTTTACTCACATATTATTCAAAATATGTAACAATTAATTTACCACTTTTAAATATTAATCAAATCACTTTTTCTTGTAGTGTTTGTTTACAACAACTGACCTATAACAACTAACTTTTTAATTTTATACGTAATGAACTAAAATAAAAGGTGACTCCCTGAACTCAAAGCTTGCTTCGGGGAACATCGGCGCTATCCAATCCCCGTATGATTTAATTTCCTGGGGGTATATTTTAGACCGTCTGAGAGACGGTCGTGCTACGATGCGGCTCTTGTGGGACATCGGTACGGTAATTTGTGGCCAGACTTTTACCTATACTACACTTAAAGTTTGGAAAAGGAGGAACAGATAACTAGGAGAATCTGCTTTATTTAAACAAACAGATATACATACATTAAACAATAGACTTAGCTTGACAAAAATGCTTTGTATATTTTGTTTTATTTTGTTTTGTACAAAAAAATCATGGTTTACTAGATATTTGGAAAAAATGTTTTCCCCTTTTAGCTCAGTTATTATTCGGAAAAGGCAAAAGTGAAAATGAAAAGCCTGTAGATAGTTATATTTTTAATAGAAAGGTCAAATTTAACATTTAATGTAATATATTTTCTCTTTGAGTTATGACATAAACCTATATTTTTTAAATGGAAACTATAGTTGGCTGACATTTTTAAAAAGCCCAATAACTTTTTAATATTAGTTTAACAAAAAAAGTTATTTTTATAAAAAGTTCTGCATGACCTAAAAGCTTAAATGTAATTATCAGATATTAATTTTTTTGTAGTGGTATACGAGGTATGTCAAAAAATATACGTAGTACCCTTATTTTTCATAATATCGAAAATTTTTGAAAGGAAAAGATGTTTAGGATAAAAATTTACGGTAGTTTTCTAAAAAATGACCAAAATTCTGATACAAACTAAATCACGAATCTGCAAGAATTTTTAGTCAAAAACGTTTCCGAGATATCCATCATCAAAGTTAGCATTTGAACTAACCTTATTTTCATTATATTCCCCTTCTTTATGCATACAATTCTTGATTTTAAGCTAAGTGGTACAATTTGATTTTCACCTTTTTAAACATTATTTTTCTACGTATTTTACACTTTTTTTGAATTAAATTACATAGATTCGCTTTCAATCGTTTTGAATCGTTAAAGATTATGGTGAAGGCAGTGAAGCAGTGTATGTACAGTTGCAATATTTTCAATGGAATCCTTTCCAATTTATTTGATAAAAGGTGTAAAATACATGGAAAACGGGGTATTAAAAGGTAAAAAACAAATATTGTAGACCACTTTAGCTTTAAATCAAGTAATGTGATAAAAAAGAAGGGGGAATATGGTAAAAATAATGTTAGTTGAAGTACCAACTTTGATGATGAATATCTCGGAAACGAAACGTTTCCGACTAAAAATCCTTTTAGATTCGTTATCAGCACCCCAAAAAAAGCCTTATACCAAATGTGGTTAAAATGGGAGTAACAGATACTTTCTAGACAATTACCAAATTTACTATTAAATATGCAAATTGGTTTTTCATAAGAAAAAACATTTTTTGCGATAACGAGTGTTTTCGTTACTTTTAGCTATTGTGACAGTTCTTAAGCTTTTCTTACAAATTATATTTTGAAATAAGTATGCACTAATGTACAAACTTAAATGTTTACTTTTAATGCATAAAAAGCAAAAAAAAACAAGATTTTCTCCAAAATTAACAAGTTTCCATATTTACATGTCATTTTTAGTATTAAACATAATTACACAAACATTATTCCTAAAAATAAGGGTACTTTTCTCTTAAGCAAAATTCATATTTTTTACATACCTCGTACACCACTGCAAAAAAATAATATCTGATGATCGCATTTTAGGTTAAAGACCATGCAGAACTTTTTATAAAGAATAAGTTTTCTTGTAAACTTAATAATAAACAAGTTTTTCATATGGTGCGAACTTAAGTAGACACGCTGTATATAATTCCTATAATGTTATTAAATATGACGCTTGGGTCATATATACTATCATATTTTTATTTTTAAATAAAGAATAAGTGCCCAAAGTTTGTCGGTAAAGTTACAGGGCACCCTATATACAATTTAAAAAAATAGTATACCGGGTTTTGCTCTGTCGAGCGGGACATAGAGAATCCCATGTAAATTTTGAAGTTGTCCAATATTGGCTCCCCTAATTATTTTAAAAGAAAATATTATCAGGATTTTTAAAGAGCACGAAAAGTTGTATCCAGTGTACAAATTTCAGCTCTTCTCAGTCCGCAATCTAAAATAATGTTAAATAAGGTACGAATCTACTAACATCTTATGCGCTCTGTATGATTAGAAGTTTATAATAAAATAACAGAAAAATTATTTAACCCCTTACTCTCAAGTTGTCAAATAAATGACACATAATTTTTAAATAATAAACTACTCAAATCAAGAAAAAATCACTATTATAAAATGGTTATCGAAGAGTAGATGACATGTTTGCAGCCTGTTTTCCCAATAGGCCAATACCAAGTAAATCTACAATAGAACGGACGATAAAAAAATTTGAAACTACAGGCACAGTAATCAATAATTGCAAATGTGAAGAAAATCGACGTGAAAACCAGAGACAAATTGTACAAAACGAGAGCGATTTAGACGTGATACTTTATCTAGAGGAAACCAAAGAAAACATTAGCACGAGACAACTGGAGGACATTACTGGACAAGACCACACCACAATATCTCGAATTTTAAAAAGATGTAAATACCACGCTTACAAGTACGAAAAGACACCAAGAATTAAGAGACGGAGACGAAATACGATGACCGGAATTTTGCTTTGAGATGATGGAGAGAACAAACACTGACAGAGGTTTTTACAATATATTTGCTTTACTGACGAATGCACTTTTACATTGAACAACGAACCCAACATTCAAAATTGCCGGTACTGGAGTAACGAAAATCAAATTCGAATTTTCTTCCACCATATCCTTGGACCATTTTTCCTTGACCGAAATTTGAATGCGAATTACTTTCTGGAACTTTTAGAGGAACAAATTTTGCCTGCTTTGAACAACCTTGCTCGTGAAAATCAAGAGATTTGGTATTAAATGGATGGCTACCCAGCACACAGTACCAGAGTTGTGCGCGAATACTTGAACAACGCATTTAATAACGACATCATAGGCCCGAACCACTCAATATCTTGGCCAACCAGGTCTCCGGATCTTTCGCCAAATGATTCTTTTCTATGGGGACATTTAAAAACTAAGCCTTCTGCCAATAAAAAGTATGAAAATTTAGACCAGCTAAAGAATGCTATTTCCGCTAAATGTGCCAGAATATCGATGTACCAACTAGCCAACGTAAGAAATGAGTTTTATAATATTTTGAGTTATTGTCTGGCAGTTAATGAAGGAATATTTGAGCATTTAATTAAATCCTGATATTTTTGTTATAAATTGATTTCTAAATGTATACAAATTTGTTTTATTGTCTTGCGTAACTGTGAATGCATGTGTTGGAATTAGCTGTAAACAAAAATGAAATGCGAGGATTCTTTTTAAAATTCTTGTATAAAATTGTTTAGTTTTGGCAAGAGACTAAATTAATGATTTAAATTGTTACTGATAAATCAGATATGGTGTTTTTATTATTGATTTCTAGAGTACAGCGCGCATAATGAAATACTACGTTGCAGAAGTATTTAAGCAGTTTACTCTTTACTGGTTGGTTAAAAAATGCTCATTTTTATTTTGGATGGAACTTATTTGTGCTCTTCAATAAATCCTAATAGCATGTTATTATAAAATAATTAGGAGAGCCAATAGTTTGACTACTTCAAAATTTACATGGGATTCCCTATGTCCCACTTGACGAAGCAACACATGGATTGATCTCTTATCGAGATTGTCTGTCTTAGTTTCATATACAGAATACACCCTAGGAATATTACACAATAATTTAAAAATGTGTTGTTTATCATAGTTAGTTTCCTAAGAACCCCTAACCAAGAAATAAGTTTATATTTACATTCCCTCACGTAAAAATTCACACAAGAAGCAATATATCGCGATTAACAGTGAGTTGTACGATCCGAGGATAAGGAGGGCTACGCACCGGAATGTTTGTGAGAAGGATATGTCTTGAATTTTAAGTTAATAATGTCGTGTGTACAAAAACTTTTAATACGCGACAGAATTGTCATTGTTGACACCCTTAAGTGATTCTGTTTTTCTGGTACAGTTAAACAGTAAAATGTGCCAAAAAATTAAACATTGAACGTTTTGAGGTATAATTAATATAAATGCATTAAAGGGATCTCATTGTTATATTTTTTTATTGTTTAATAAATATTTATAGAATTTAAAATAATTAACCAACAGTGGTAAAAAAATCTTTAGCAGGCGTGCAACTTGGATTAAATTTTATTTAAAGCATTCAAATGCAAAACCAGACATTTAGCATTTTTAGGAAAAATTAACTAAGTACGGATTCTGTATTAAAAAGTTGCCAGAAATACGATTTTATAACCCTTAAGTGTATTATCCAACTTTTAATGCCGTTATTCGTGGTTTAAATTTATACTTAAATGCAAAAGCAGACATTTCTTTGCTTGCTTTAGGTGCAAAAGCAGACATTTGCTTCTAGACCAATTTAGGTGCAAATTTTTGGACACGTAATTTGGCGGGAATCGCCATGCCGTCGAGTTTGAGCTTGTTGCTTGTAATCAGATTTTGGTAGAACAAAATTAATTTAATTAGTAATAGTATTAAAGTTACTTTAAAACAGATTATTTAAATTGTAGAATAAGTAATTAACTAAATTTTATGTGAATAAATCATAAATAACAACATTACAATTGAGCCAAGTTCGGCTAGCAAAGGCTGAAAACGCGTAGTAAACAAGCAAAAATAAAAAAAAGAAAAAGTCAATAAAAAAAAGGTATACCTATTTTAAAAGATTTTTTTACTACTTTTGACAGCGGCTTTCTGAATTTCCCACATGCACTCATAAAATAAAAATGAGAACAAATCAGGGCGAAAAACACCCTGAATATTAAGAAGAGAATGTAATGGTTTTATTAAATACTAAAGATATTAATTTAAGAGTTTAGCTTTATTTTTATACATTAAAAGTAATATAATTAACATTTATATATAATATTTATTTAGATGCAAAAGCAGACATTTCTCAGGTGCAAAACAAGACAAAAATTTTTTAAAATTTTTTTAATAAGTCAAAATAATACTTTCTTTAGTGCTAACATGCCGTCATAAAAAATTCTTATTACCTTTGGTTAATTCTTTTTCTAAATTTTGTCGAAAAAAGTAGTAGCAACTAGCCTTTGTTGTTAAGCGCTTGTTCAATAGAACTAACCAGAATTTCTTATAAAGGCGGTTTATCTCTACAGGAAATATTATTTTAATTTATTATTAAGTTTTAATTATTTTACATTAATTTAATTGGACATATTTTGATATTCTTGACGAATAATAAAATAAGATTTTCCTAAAATTTAAGGGTAGTATTTGATTTTACCCCAACTTTTTTATGGCAAACGAAAAACATTTTTCATTAGCTTTCCAGAGAGGTACCATATATGGAGTATTGCCATTTAAGATTTTAAAATGACTAGGGGTGTAGCTTAAGGGGTCGATAGTCGATAAAAATACGTCATTTATATTCCTCCCTGGATTTATAAAAACGGTATTTTTTACTTCTTGATATTTGTCATAGTTTAGAAAATACCGCCATTGTAAGTTTTAAAATACGCACCCTGTATAATATTGTATAAGTCATACAAGAACGAGGCCATACTAATTTCTTTAACTACCCCTTATAAATTTAAAGCAAATATAAAATTTTGCAAGAAATTAAACAAACAATAAAAAATAAAGCATAACATATCCAGCTCCCCGAAAAATCTGATTTACGAGAAATTCTCAGAAACGACCTCCGTTTTCCATTTTAATTTGCTGCCGGTTTTGGCGCCGATTTATGCCGTTAACTTGATGAATTCCTAGCGATTATACGAAGTTGTAAGCCAAGTTTTACCCAACTGATTTCGTACACGATTTAATTCTAATTGGATCCGTGTAAACTGTTTTGAATTACAGATGTTATGAGTGATTGCGTGCCCAAATGAGCTTGTGGAAGCTTTTAAAAATGATATGTATAAATTGCCATGTTTTATAAACAAAATTATATGCGGATTAAGATGGGGCCACACATAACCGCTCTGAGCCCGCCTTCACGGTAATAGAGAAAAGTGGGGCAACAAAGTATTTTTGTTAACCTAAATCTATTGTTTTATGTATGTATATCTCTTTGTTTCAATAAAACAGATTTTTCTACTTATCTTTTTTCCCTTTTTCCAAACTTAAATGTAGTATAGGTAAAAATCCGCACCGATGTCCCGCAAAACCCGTATCGTAGGACGACCGTGTCTCGTACGGTCTGAAACATGCCCAGGAAATGAAATCATACGTAGTTCTTTAATAAAAAGTAATAGGTACAATTTTCTTATGGATTTTTTGTCCTAAACGTCTTACTTTACTACCAAATATTAAGCTTTGAAAAAATATACATTTTTAATAGTAACTTTATTGCAAATTTAAATTTTTTAAAGAAATTTAGAAAACCTTACATATGTATTAAAACACATTTTTGACGTACAAAAAAAAATAATTTTTACCATTAACACGCCCCTGCATTTTCTAAAAACATAAATATATATGTATATCTTTAAAATTCCGTAAAATAAAAAAATGTGTATAATTTAGTTTTTTCTATATTTCATGTATTGTTTTCACGTAAATAACAACAAACCAATTTTTCGCTTGTTCCTATCGCTAATATCTAATTATAAAGCAGTCAATATAAAACAGAAAATTATAATTTCTTTTTGGCATATATTTGTTTTTTTATGAAGAATTAGACCCTTAAGTTTGTTGGTACAATCTGTATGGTAATGCAGTTTTTAATGTAAGATGCTATTTAGGTTTTAAGTCTTTGTAGACTCTATCAAAAAATTTTGAGAATCTCTTTGCCTTTAAATAATATTAAATTTACTAGAGTAGGTAAAACCCACATGATCAAAACAAACGAGCTCAAGTTTGTGTCCTCCTAATAATTTTTATAATTTTCACGATATTGTGACGTTGAATTTTGGACTTACATATAGGGCTTACTTTACGTCACTCGGACCAATGGACCATATGGAACTATCTTCTTGGGACAATGAGACTGGTGGACCATCAAAACTAACTTTACATATTTTTAGGACCAACTTAACTTATTTGACTAACTTAATTTAGTACGGGCATAACCCCCACTCGGGTTAGCCCGTACGGGGCTTAACTAAAACTTTAATTGACTTCACTAACTACTTCTTATCTGATAAACATCTCCTTTTAATTTCTTTCTCTCTTCTTTAAATATCAAATTTTCCCGTGTTTATTTTGCATTTTTACGCTACCCAGTTTGTTTAATGTTTTTATTTTATTATTATAAGAGTAACCTAGAAAATTGTTTAATTTATACTTTTAAGACCTTGACACCTCACGTATATTTTTATGTAGCAAATTTCCCAAAAATGTATATTTTTAAAATTCCCAAAATGTATACCTTTTTATACTAGGTGTTCACAATATTTTAACTAAACCTAGTAAGCAACATTTTCAAATAAAGAATTTTATGGCAAAACTAAGTCTCTGACATCCATTACACACAATACAATCTGACCTTGCTATTAATATATTCTAATCAACAATAGGCTCTAAACATTAAAGTTACCATATATTGAAGCAGAAAAGTTAAATTACATAATGTTATTTGAGCCTCCTGTAAAGTTCTTTTTGTAAACATTTGGATTTTCGGTATCAAAGACACATACATAAATTGAGCGAGAAACGTAAATTAAAAAGAGAGAGAATTATTAGAAAATTGGACTGACGTTAAGTAAAGAGTTAAAGTGTCGGTAAAGACCGTATATGGTATGCCCGTACGTACGAAGAATTAGTTCCATATAGTAATAGTCTCCAGTGACGTAAAGTGCACCTGTATTAAAAGTTTACGTGACAATATATACAGGGTGATTCATAAATCAATCACGAAATTTAAGGAGGTGATTCTACTTGACAAAATGAGGGTAGAACTTCATATATTTTTTTTCAAAATGTCATTCGTTTTTGAGTTACAAGCCGTCAAAGTTCAATTTTTATTTTGGTTTTTCGCCATATTGCATTTATTTTTTACCAATCCAGTTAATATTTGGTACACAAATCTAGCTTTGCAGATTCTAAAGTTTTAAGACCAAAGTACTATTTTAAATACCGCCATAGGGCACTTTTACCTAAAACATAAAAATTATTTATATTATACCTTTTTACTTTAACAGATATCGCAAAGCTGGGAGCGCCATTTTATAGATAATCAAAAACCTAAAAAATAAGGTACTTTTTATTAAAGTCGATAAACCTCACCGTTTAGGCATCAATAAACATCAAAGTTTTCATCAATTTCAATCAAATTATCTACATACATACAGGGTGTCCAGTAACTCAACCGACAAACATTACGGGGCGATTCTAGAACAGAAAATAGGAAAAAACTTCACATAAACATATGTATTAAACGTCTTAGTTAAGAATTAAAAAAAAGTTTTTTTTTAAATATTTAACACACCATAGTTCAAAAACTAAGACGTTTAGGACATATGTTTATATAAAGTTTTTTTCTTATTTTTTGTTGTAGAATCGTTTGCTTAAGTTTATCGGTTGAGTTACTGCACACTCTGTATGTATGTAGGTAATATAATTAAAATTGATGAAAACTTTGATGTCTATTGGTGCCCAAACGATAAGGTCTATCGACTTTAATAAAGAGTACCTTTTTTATAGTTTTTGATTATCTACAAAATGGCGTCCCCAGCATTGCGATATCTGCCAAAATAAAAAGTTATGATGTAAATTAATTTTTAGTTTAAGGTAAAGGGCCCTCTGGCGGTATTTAAAAAGTACTTTTGTCTTAAAATTTTGGAATCTGCAAAGCTCCATTTATGTTCCAAATATTAACAGGTTTGATTAAAAATAAATGCAATCTGGCGAAAAAACCAAAATAAAAATTGAACTTTGACGGCTTGTAATTCGAAAACGAATGACATTTTGAAAAAATATATATGTAGCTCTACCCTTATTTTTCAAGACACCCCTTAAGTTTCGTGAGCGATTTTTGAATCACCCTGTATAATTAATATTTACTACAAGAAATAAAAAAGTCAACCAATATCTCTATAACTCCATGTTATACCTAACTTAAATCTCTGTGGGTATCTAGATTTTATACCATTTCTTTGATGTGGTTATTTAATGGATTTAAATATTCGAAGTAAGCGGCATATTAAAAATTCCTTTAGTGTTTATATTATAAAATAAAATGTGAAGGAATGCGTAAAAGATAAGCCGAAAGTCCGGATATTATTTTGACCAACAACTGGAAAATATTAAAAGATGCCTTAAAGGCATATCATTTTCATAAAATATTGTACCCAAAATGCCGACAGTCTACTGGGTGTTATTAATTTTAAGTTATTGGTCTTTTAAAAAGTTACTTAAAAATAATAACCTTTCTTTATAATAACAAAAAAACGTTTATTATTTAGGGTGTCCAATAAAAATGGTCAACATTATTTCTACTTCGGACTTCTACATATTAATTTTAGTTTGGATGGAGAAACCACAGAAGTCTTTTGACAAGAAAAATTTAGATTCCATGTAAGTTTTTATTTTTATGTATTAGCTAAAGGGCGACACCTATACTACCTTAAGTTTCTTAAAAACGTCAGAGATGTTTCATACTTGACTGTATATGCTAATAACATCTCCTACATTTTCTACCCAAATAAGGTATACTTTGTATAAATAGCTATAAGTAGCCGGTTTGAAGAAAAATTTAGTTTTAAAGCAATGACCGCGTAAAATCTAAAATTTTCGAGGTGCTACTACATTTACATGTAGAGTTGGGGAATTGAATATTCGGTTTCGAATTCAGAATACATTGTCCTAGTATTCCAATGATAGGTATTTAAATACATTTGTGTGTTTGGTATTCGTTATTCGACAGAATAGTTTTTGGTCTTTTGGTCACTTTTCGGGGTTTTATATATATATATATATATATATATATATATATATATATATATATATATATATATATATATATACTAACCAGTATAGAACTAGTATAGAACAGTATATAACTAACCAAATTATATATATATATATATATATATATATATATATATATATATATATATATATATATATATATATAAATTGGTTAGTTATATACTGTTCTATACTAGTTCTATACTGGTTTCTTAAAAAATAAATGTTTAAAACTTGGACCCTTGCTCTTTTTTATTGTGAATTTTATAAGGTTTTTATTTTTAAACACTAATTTTGCAAAAATATCCGCCTATTTCTTGTAATCTTAAAATTAAGGCATCCGAAAATATTGCATAAAGAAAATGTAGGTATAAAAATTTCAACCGGCTATACTTTTTAAAAATATAATAATATTTAGGCTCGTTCTTTAAAAAAAAATGTAAAAGTCGCCTTTTAAACCAAAAAATTAACTATACCCAAATTAAAAATGCTTTACCAAGGTGTTTCTAAATTTAAATGCTGTTGATCTAAAATCATACAAGAATGTTTAATATACTAAGGTGCTTATATAATACAATTATAATCTGTTTGCTTAATTAAATGTTATAAAATGATGTCCATAAACATATCATAAAATTGCGTTTCTATAAATACAGTAAAATAATAAAAAAAATACCATCCTGTAAAACGCCTAAATCGGACTACTATTGACGGATGCAAAACCAAACAATTTAGTAACTATAATAAGGAAATACTTCTATATTTATATCCACCTTTGGGCAATACTAAAATTTTTAATAATCTTCATAAACATGTTTTAGATGACGTATATAACATATCGTTAAAACTTAAATTATTGGGTTTGAGATTTTATAATAATAAAAACTAAGAAAGGATTCGTTACCGTGATTTAGAGATGCTGGACACACATACTTTAAAATAGATAACTTTTATTTTGTGTGGAATTTTACATTTTTAAGGTACCGAACTTTCCTTTTCTGTGGTAGATTTACCACCAGGCGTAATGTGATGGATCCAGGGTGGCAAATTTTAAGAAATGGCATATTTAGTTCCAACATTTTTATTTCAATTAAAAAAAAAAAACTAAACACACAAAAAATACAAATTTCGGAAATTAAAGAAAAGTTAAAATACTTTACAAAAATCAAAATATAATCCTAAATAGAATTCTTAATACTTAATATTTTACCATCTCTACATAAACAATTGCTAAATGCTTTATTAAATATTCTTTAATGATCATAAATTGTTAAAAAATTTCGCTTAATTTTAAAGACCAAATTTAGTTATTTTTGCATATTTTCTTCACTGATAATTGCAATAATTTTTCTTTCGTGCTCCTTATTATTAGAAGACCGGCTAACTAAATGTAATCTTGATATTATAATATCGATGGTCTAATCATAATTGCTGCAGCAAATTTTTAAATAGTCAAATTCAGTTTTAGAAAGTAATTTCTTAATGCGTAAAATATACTGACAAAAATTGATCAATTTTAAATAAATAAAAAATAAAATGTTTAATATTTTAGTGTTTTGGTGTAATACATAGAATAATTGATACTTAAACGAATATGACTTGACAATAAAAAAATTCCCAAACAAAATATGTAGTTACACAATTTGCTGATTATAAAATCAATACATTTTAACAGCTAAATATTTTATTTGTAATAGAAAAAAGTTTTTAAATAGAAATATTTAATTATTT
Organism: Listronotus bonariensis; assembly: GCA_014170235.1. NCBI lineage: Eukaryota > Metazoa > Arthropoda > Insecta > Coleoptera > Curculionidae > Listronotus > Listronotus bonariensis. Next base: position 64,706 of record JACEGR010004072.1, read on the forward strand.
ATTTTAAGAAAAAAAACACTAAATATTTAATTGTTTGGGTCTACGAGGTTTTGCCAAAAAATTTTTCTCAAGAGTAAAGTACCTGTAGTTTTGTGTTATTTTTTGCTAAAATCCAAAAAATTAAATTTGTACATTAGTCCAATGTACATTGAAAGCAATACATTTAAAAACTTTATTTAAAATTGTCATATCAATATATTTTTGGCTATATCTCGTAGATAACTGGGACAATTTAATACCTGATGATTTTGGACCATAAAGAACTTTTTAACAGAATAACTTTTTTCGTAAAAATAATAAAGAAGTTTTTCATATGACGCCAACTTACGTAGGCACACTGTGTTAATACTGTGGGGTAAAAATTAAAATAAATACTATTACACATGATGCGTCAAAAATTTGAAGTTAACTTTTTAAATAGAGTATAGCCTTGAACAAATTTATCCAAGCAACCCTATGTCGAAACCGTTATTTATACAGCGGGTTCGCCTAAGTCCCTCTACATATGGGAAACTTTCTATTATTAATTTTACGAAAAATAGTTATTCTTGATAAAAAGTTCTGCATGGCCTAAAACTTAAAAAGCAATCATCAGATTTTTTTTTAGTAGTATACGAGGTATTTCAAAAAATGTAAATTTTCTTCAAGAGAAAGTACCCCTCTTTTGGAAGATATGAAAAATTATTATTAAGAAAAAATGTTTAGAAATAAAAGTAAGCCTTAAATATACAAAGTCATTCATTTGCAAGAAACAAGATTTTTTAAATTTTTTATAATAAAACGATAAAAATTTAAAGTTGTATATTTGTAAATACTACTAATTTCTAAATGTAATATCTGAAGAAAGCTTAAGAACTATAAAAACAGCAAAATATCACAGAAACGCTCGTTATCGCATAAAAAATTAAAGAAAAACTTTTTTTCTTTTAAATGAACGTGTTTACATATTTTAGAGTTATTTCTATATTGAAATATTTTTCACGTTGGTTAATTTGGCGTTTTCAAGAAAAAAAATATATAATGTTTAAGATATGGAATTTTAGATTAGTATTAATATCAACTTTTATTTGCAAAAAAATTAAAATCTTCTATGTTGCCCTTTTTGAAATATGTGGAAAAAAGTATTTTTTAATATACAAAATAATTACGGAGTTTTAACCTTCGGATGCAAAGGTTTTTATTTGCAAAATAATTTGTTTGGAACTTTTTTGAAGAATTAAAAACTTTTCTGTTTTCCATAGTCTAAACTGATTTGAAATGTTTTTATGGTTCTTGGGGACCCTTTATTGCTTAGCTCTTTTGCGTTTATATTACACCAAGGGCACGGGTGTGATGAGGCATTGCTTTGGAGTCCAAGAAGCACCATAATCAACTTCAAATCAGCTGCAAAAGTGTAGGGACATACTCCACATATTACCTGCAGATTAAGTTCTTCCAAGAGCGTTTTTACATTTTCATATATGTTTCCATGAAATTTGGTCCAAGACCAATAATGAATAATTTTTTTATGCCTGAGTACTTATACTTTGCTTCTTGATTGCCGTTAAGAGGCAGTAGAGTCATGCAAATTTTTAACGAGCTTCCACCCCCATCAATCCCAATTTTAATGTGGAAGTCATCTTGTAGACTTCTGGCGTTTAAAATGTACGTAACGAGAGCTGGAAGATCATTACAATGTACAAAAAATGGTGTGTTTTGATTTTTTGAACATATGATAGCGGGTAATTCTGTTAATGTAAAGAAATTATCAAGCAAGTGTGTTTTATTTAGAACCTTTTTTTTTCAGCGTACCTTCCACCAAATTTTTATCTACATTGCGAATATGCTTAGCAATTTTTTCCATTGCAGTTACAGATAAATTGCAGTCTTGCCTAATTTCATCAAATGTATCGACATTTAGTACTTTCGGTGTGGAAGCTTCGTTTTTATAAATTATTTTGAATTTCATGTTTTTACCTCTTTCTTTTTTAAACTAAGTGAAGTGAGCCCTTGGGAGAGTTGTTTCTCATGCAAGATCTGAGTTGCAATATTATGTTTAGTGTCTTCACCAACCAAATGAAGTGTGTGTTTTTTATTTTAGATGTTTTATTACATTTATGAGTTTTACCTCTATGGAGTTTACAGTTGCATTTATTACAAATCTTTATAGATTTTGTCAAAGTTTTTCGTTAGCTGTAGGCCTTCCGACAGGGTTCTTTCGAATAACAAATGAAAATGGTAACAGATTTTGTGATTTTGGATTTGGGCAGGTTCTCAGTGTGGACACTTGACATATCTGGCAATTGCATTTTGAATCGCGTTTTGGTCTTATTTTTAGTTTGTTATAGTCGATAATTTTCAGTAATTTTTGTGTTTTTAATTTAATGTAACAGCTTTTACATAGTACATTTGGCGTACACCAATTTTTGGAGTCGAAATCAGGTGAAAGCAGTTTCACTAAAATTTCAGTTTGAGCGCTAATATTAACTGCCCTTGGTGCTTTATTGAAACATGTATAACAAACCGTAGAACGGGCAACTTTATGATTTTTAGCTAAGCGGGGCATTTTAAGTACACAAAACAACTTCACAACATTAACACTGCACTAGGTACTAAAGCAAAACAAATACTTACTAAATAAATTCGAAAATTTAATAGCAAAAAAATAAATAAAAAATGCTCTTGACTGGAGATAAAGTTTTATTCGGACATTCCTTATCTCGGTTTAAATTTTTTTGACGATATGGTAGAACAAAACAGATAACAAAGCAAAGTAGAAATATACATATATATTACCGGGTATTTCTCAAAAAGGGCAACATAGAAGATTTTAATTTTTTTGCAAATAAAAGTTGATATTACCACTAATCTAAAAATCCATATCATAAACATTATATATTTTTTTTCTTGAAAACGCCAAATTAACCAACGTGTTTTCCTTAATAATAATTTTCTATAATTTTTAAAATAAGGGTACTTTTCACTAGAACAAAATTTATATTTTTTAAGATACCTCTACTAAAAAAATGAAAAGAATAAGTTGTTTTCGTAAAGTTAATAATAAGAAAGTTTCTCATATATATTGAGCTTAGGCGGACACTGTATCTGTATATTATATTTTTTAATATAAAATGTTTTTATTCAGTAAAGTGAAGGTCGTTTCATATTCTAATCCTAAGCTAATAACATTCAACTAAAAATTACCCTTTTTAAAATGAAAACTTCTTAAATACACTTTTGTGGGTGCCAAGTGGAAGAAAAGACCTCCGCGGGCAGCAGGTTCCACATTCTAGAAACTCTAGGGATAAAAGAACGAACAAAGAGGGAAGTTCGGGGCCTGTCCAGTTGGACCGTATAGGGATGCATACGCGCGGAATCACAAGTTTCTCTGTTGGGAACCGTGAGTGGAGGAACTATACTGGACAATTTTTTAGAGCAGAAGCTATGGAAGTACCTATAAAAAAGCGATAGATCCCCCACAGCCCTACGATGGGCAAGATAGGGAAGCATTTCTGTAAGTGAAGGATCATTATTGAGACGCATAGCTCTTCTTTGAATAGAATCAAGAATGCTTAGGATTGTGGGGGACGCCATGCCCCAGATATAAAAGCAATATTCCAAGAGAGGTCGGATTTGGGACACATATAAAGTATATAAATTAGAAGGGGAAAAATACTTTTGGTTTAAAAGAGAAATTCAAGCTTTATTGAAGCTGCCGTGGCTATAGATACAGATCAATTATCAGCTTCTCTAATTTCCATGCTGTAAAAAAATATTGTTAAAAAACATTTAATGTTTAAATAATTTAAAACAAGACAACTAAAATTTAACGTCTATAAGCTTTCGTGTGTAGCCCCCAACTAACATTAACTGACAACCAGATGTGAGTAACAATAATTTGCATACCTATACACTTCAAATTCTGTCCCAATCTAATTCACTGATCCTCGATACAAAGGTAAAAAACAGCCTGTAGCAAATTCCTTACAAAAAAATCACAGTCAGAGCCGACAATTCTATTCAAATACCAAAAAAATTTGCATAGGCAAAAGCAAAGTTCGTTGAAGGGTTTTAAGATTTGCATACGTACAACCCTTTTGATTCCTTTTGGGGATGAAACTTGACTGCTAGTTCACACGCTCGACAGGGATGCATCTTTTTACCCTTTCGGTTGGCAGGTAAAAAGATGAGTAGCTTTGTTAACTTTCGCTTTTTACAATCGAGAGTGTTTCCAGTGTGTGTTTATGATCAATACAATGTAGTGTGCTTATTAACAGTTGTGTATAGCAGTTTACGTGTTTGTTTTAGCTTATTTAGAATGGTTTTAAAAATTGTGTTTTTAAAAAAGGATTTAATCGATAGCATTATTGGAGGTTATATCTATAATTATTGTAAAACTATTATTATTTTATCTAGAGAGAAATTAAAATACATGAAAGTTTATTTTACAATGGATTTTGTAATTTTGGTAAAAAATATTTTCTATATAAAAAAAATCTACACAGCGTATCTCCAAAATTTCTAACCAAATGAAAAACTTTTAATTATAAACCTAAAAAATGCCTCTTCCTTAAAAGTCTTGCTTGATAAGAAAATAAATGTTCACGAAAAAAATTGTATTTCGTTTCATTTAAGAGGAAGAATGGCATATTTTCTGATTTTTCCCATATTTTTAAATATCCAATATATGTATTTTAGCTCAAAGAATTTGAAAATCATAATAAAAAACAATTGCATGCCAAAGAAAAAACTTATGCCGTAAATGTTGCGATTTTTAAATGGAACACCCTTTTTATTAAACATTTTTGTATAATATAATGAATTCTAAGTGTTTTTAATAAGGGTGCTATAAGTCTATTTTACCACCAATTTAATTAAATAAGTATATACTTTAAAGTCATTAAAGTCTTTACTTATTATTAAATTTTATTTTATTTTTTCATATTCTTGTTTTTTGCTTCACTGGCATTTTCTTGACACTTGTAATATAGCATAGCTATCTCTAGTTTTTCTTCTAAAGAATAATTTATTATGAAAAACTAATATTAAATCTACTAATAGGTTAAAATTTTAAGGATTTAGAAGTATCTGGTAATTACCTAAATTACTTTTATTTATTATTGATATATTCAGTTAAATAATATAAGCCGATGACTATCTAAGCTTCACTAACTAAAAAACAGTTAAAGATAGACTCATAGTACCTTTATTAAAAAACACTTAGAATCCATCATAAATTCCAAAAATGGAATAATAAATTGGGTCTTTTATCTAAAAAACGGAACATTTATGGCGTAAGTCTTTTGTTTTTCATGCAATTGTATTCTAGCTAGGATTTTTAATTTTTCCGAGGTAAAATACATTAATTGTCCATCTTAAATTCTTTAAAACGTACGGGTAACGTCAAAATATATAGCCATTTTTCCTCTTAAATCCAATACCCAACTCAGGGAGGCTTAAAAAAGACTGTTTTTCGAATTAATATAAAGGGTATTTTTTTAACTACGATACGAAACTTTAAAGTGTAATTTCTTATGTCATCTTATGAAGAAAATTTAATATAAACATAGGTCTGGATTTGCTTTGTTCCTGTATACCTACATAGTGCCATTTTTTAAGTTTAACATTCTGTATATTAAAAACGAGTAATTTGCGGACCTATGTCTTTATAAACATTTTTAACACCCTGTATAAAAAACTGGTAGGGGTATGCAAAACAGAAAAAAATTACATTAAAATGTTTTTACTTATTTAAAAATATTGTATTTTAATTTGACATAAAAAAACTATGTTTAAATGTTTGGAATATACATAATAACATGTTTTACATTTTTTTGATCGAGGCAATGAAAATTGGACATGTTTCTGTACCATTAAACGAAACTAATTTTATTTATAAAATAAACTCTTAGCTCTACAAAAAAATAATAACATTTTTTTTATTTTTCCTATATATTTAGATAAAAAATTTGTCCATTACCACGAATTCTTAGTAGTGCTCATTATTTGTTTTCGTTATAATTTTGCACGTGTATTTTAATGATATTTATAATGATAACTTAGATTTGTACCACATACTTTAAATAACCTTAATTTTATTTAATTTTATATAAATGTTCAGATAATTTGTACTTTAAATCAATTCTGCGTTACCAGAGCTTGTAAAACCATTTTATAGTGTAAAATTGTACAGTAATAAAGTAAATTGGATCAAGACCATATTTGCTACATATGAGCCACTAAGCTTTTGTAATATAATGTTATTTGCTAAAAAATATTTAAAAAACTTTTACCTAGTACATTTCCTTGTCTGTATTAAATATGACACATTTAAATCTACTTCTAATTGTTAAGTGTAAAAAGAATTTTTCAACCAAAACTGTTTAATTTTCTTGTTTTACAGCCAATACAAATTTTAAGATATATAATATCTATCTATAATATTTTCAAAACTTCTTTATTTTTTTTATTAAAAGTATGTGTTAGTTTATTTTTAAGACAAACTACTACAATAAATATTATATTACACCTTCACAAAAGAAAAAACTATTAAAGAAATATGTTTTTTCTATGACGAAAAAGAAAAATATTTATTCTTTGTTGACAGTTATTTTTAGAGATACTATACACCCACGTATGTAAAGGTGAATATTTTTTATTATACAAAAGTTACATTTCTTTTATATTTAAAGTATATTTAGGCATTTTTTTCCTTTGTAATATTCAAAATAGCTATTAAATAATCACACTAAGTTCCTAAATTTTAATTCAAATTCGTCAAATCACAGAATTATATTGCCAGATATTTGGTAATTACTTTAAAGGTTTCCATAGCAAAGCAGGTCTAATTGACAGACGACTTAACTTCAAGCAATTTAAATAGAGAAAAATAGTTAAAGAAAAAAATATATTAGTTTAAGTCAGTAACACAAGTTACCCAATAAAATATGTATTTAATTGCTTAAATCGTATTTTCTCCTGCCAAAAAATTATTTTTAAAAAAATAATATATATGTTTTTAAATGGTCCTTCCTTTTGAACATTATATAACAGTTTTTGTAATGTCATCATGCCCACTGGAAGAAAGAATTCACCCATATTTTCGCCGGTTAAGAAGAAGACCGTCACAACTTCAATACGTGCATAAACCGGTTTTTCTTGGCTTTGCATTTAAAGTCAAATTTTCTTGCTAAACGCATTCGTCGGAGTGGTTCAAACCGTATTCGAAAATAACAATATGGTTATTAGAATCAAGAAAATGTAGATTTTCAAACCGTTGCGTCACAGCCCAATAAGCTTTTAGGTTATAATTATCATTTTCATTTTTTGGGGTTAATATGTACTTTAGTTTACACCGGATACACAAATTTTTCACTTGCCATTTACATTCATGTTTAAAGTTCACAAAAAATGACCGAAACAAAGTTTTTAATGAGTTTAATGCATATGCCCGCCCGACAAGGATAACTATATTGTTTTTAAACCATTGTCCGAGATGTATTCAAACACGGTTAAATACGTGACGTATATGACTGTTTAGCAATAAAATTTAATGTTTTTAAAATGTTTTGAACCGCATTAACAACAAAAAATGGCTTAAATAACGAATATAATATTAAGTGCAATATCGTCACACTAATAGCTATAGACCAGGTCGTATGGGTGCTAATGTATCAAAAATTATTATCATAGAATGTTTTTGCAGAATCATGTTCATAATAAAATACTGATGACGACGACCCATGCTTTCAGCTTGATTAATGGTCGGAATTTTTCGAAACCGCAATTTTTTGACAGTTAAGAAAACAAATTTGCGTCAAATAAAACAAAATTTTATTTCTTAATTAATTTTCCACAGAAAATAACACTTTCAATTTTTAGAAAAATTGAATTCTAGTGTTTATTAGGTTTACACCAATTAAACAATTGAAAATGAGCAAACTGGCCTAACTTTACTATTTAAATAATGTACGATAATATGAAAAATTTTACATTGAATTTTTTTACAGAATTCTTGAACCTTTTGTAACAATTAAGTTCTTAACAAAGTTTCTTTTTAATCCCAAAAATCATTGCACTTTCCCTGTATAAATTATAATCTCCATATATGAAAACAGCACCCAGATCGTTCAGGTGTATTTAAGGTTACCACGACAACTACCTTAGCAGCGACACTTTAGAGTCGATGATGAAGATTTTATATTGTCGTACATTATTTAAATGGTAAAGTTGGGGTCAAATTGCCTATTTTTAATTGTTTAAATAGTAATAACTTAATAATAGGTTATTTTCTGTAAAAAATTAGTCAAAAAATAAAATAAAATTTTGACACAAAAAAAATCTTAACTGTCTAAGACAATTGCGGTTTAAAAAATTCTGACCAAATTTCTGGAAAAAAATCTATAAGAATAATTTTTGGTACATTGGCGCCCATACGACCTGGTCTACAAACAGTTTTTGCTAGATGATTTTGATCTCTGAATGTTACTCGCAAAGACTCGTATCTGGCCAATCAATTGGCTTTTTCTTACATTTTATTTAGTTTGACATTCTTCTTCTTCTTCTTAATCAGGCTTTTATTTTTACTTTACAGCAGCATTTCGCTTTATGCTTTTTAATTTTTGTGTTAATTGGTCACTAATATTAAAAAAAATATTACCAAAAATATTTTTATATTATTGCATTATATTATTATTTCCCTTTTTATAAAGTTGTTAAAGATTATTATTTAGTTAGTTAAAAATGATTTCGGTCAAATAAAATAACGTATATTTCTGGAAAAGGCTTTTTATACACGTCGTGTGGTAAGTAATTTGAATTCGTTAACTTATTTACAATTCAAATTATACTCAAATCAGCAATTTTTAAATAACTACCTAAAGTATTTAGTAAATGGAACTAAAGTGCGACGGTTAAGAGTTGCAAATTGAAGCGAATTATTTTAATTGTATATAATTTTAAATTTTATTAAAGGGCACAAAAATACTGAGCACGCAAAATTTTATTATATTTTAGGTTTAACATTACTTTAAAATATTTACTTTGTGTTAGTCAAGTAATCGATGGGTACTTTATATAATAGAAAAATGGAAAAAAATTAACGTGTTTTTTTATTCTTAGCTGGGCTTTTGAGACTAGGATACCATTAAAAAGTTTAAAATAGTAAAATTCTTTAAAATTAAATATCTACTATTAAAGTGACTCAATTTAAAGGTATATGCACTAAAATGAATTTAAAGCATATATTTTTTTTCATGACGGGAATTTTTTTATTGTTGTTGACAGGTACTAAAGTGTGACTTTTCATAAAATTACTTTTTTCCCGTGGAAAAAGTAAGTACTTTTCTCCCGGAGAAATATACACGTAATTTAAAGTAGAAATTTAATTTTAGAATATATTAATATACCAAACTTAGATTTCCCTTACATCCAGTACAATTAGTTACTTTTTAATTTTATAGTATTCAAAATAAATTTTATTTATGTTTATATGGTTATTTTTAAATTTATAATAATTTTAGTGTATGTTTGCCTACGAATAACCTACATTCACTTGTCAAAGACGATGATATACTCACAACATATTATCCCTCTCCCTGTTCCCTTTTCTCCCCTTTCCACAACCTACTTACAGACACAAAACCCTATACAATGTTTTCCCCAAGCCACCCCCAATCCCTGCAAGACTACACACATGAACAGCATGTATGGCGTTCGACATGTACTTCCCTTACCCCCGCATGTGTGTGTGTGCGTGTGGGGTATACACGGGGCGTAGCCATAGTAACAAGGGTTGAGGGGAAAGTTACGATCAGTCCTGAGCTGCATCGATAACTGTGCCTTGTCGATGGATGCTGCAAAGTTGCTGTGTTGTGTTTAAAGTATCATAGCTAGAAAACTAAGCTAGTTGGTATTATAATAGCTTTTTTTTGTTATAAAGTTGTATTTTTAATAAGATTACTTGTACTGATTAATTGATATACATTGTGTCACTAATTGGTATATTTGAAGACATAAATGTGAAAAGTTGAGCCAAGTTCAATACTGCTTGGCTGTGGGCCAAGATATGTACAAAATCCAAATATGTATGTGATCTTAGGTTAGATTTGACTTGGCCAGTTTTCATTATATTAGTCATATTATAAAGTTATTCAACTTATTTAAATATTTTTTCAATTCTGATAAAAACTGGGTAAGTCAAATCTAACCTACTTTAGGATCTCATACATATTTGTATTTTGTACAGAACTTGGCATTCATTTAAATCTCCATTCTTTTCGGCGATGCCTACAGCCAAGCATAATTTAAATATTGCACTTGGCTCACCTTTTTCACATTTATATTTTTGGTGGGATATCATTTCTTTTTGTAAAAAAATATAGGACAATACCATTATATATTTTCGTTTAAGGGATAATAATTATATTTTGTTTAATTATATAAAAGAAAGAAAATAGCGACAACTAAAATTTTAAGTTATATATATATATTTTTAGTATGCCCAGATACTGTTAAAAATATTTTCATTTGCCATTTTTATTCGCAATGCCTTTTTTTTTTTTATTACTAAAATTTAAAAATGGTTTTAAGATGATGTATATGGTTTTATAAGTATATTTTCTTTTTAAAATAATACCACAAAAATATATTTGTAGTGATTTTAATTTTATATATATAAAAAATTTTAGCATTACTTTTAAAATAGTTTTTTTCCTAATATTTTAATTAACAAAAAAAAAGTGAAACCATTATGAAAACCAGAAGTTACTGCGTAATTGAATAAATTGCAACTTTTTTATTAAACCATTTTATTTTTATTTTCTATAGATACCTATGATTTAAACACATTTTCCACACCGTTAGGAGAAAGTGGAAATATTAATTTAAAGTTACCAAAACATGTTTTTTTAACTATTCTTTTAGTCCCATTTATTTCCTTTTTTATTATTTAACAGAATACCTAGTTGATGCCGTATTTATTTATGACAATTGACAAGTACTAAACTTAAAGTAAAGGCAAGTAAGGCCAAAACTGTTTCAAATAAAACGGTTGTTTTAAATTATTATCCATAATGCGCGAAGTAGGTTTAATATCCTGATTAACCATTAGCACAATGCAATTTTAACCATGGTTACTGACCTTTCTTTTGTAATTTAGAGCCTTAATTTACATACATAGCATGCATCAATAATAGACCAAGAGCCTGCAAGCGGCAGACTTTCGTTAGTTTGTAAAAGCTGAGAGTTTGCGTAAGTATGCTACCAATATAGGTAGAAGCAATAAAGTTTAACTTATAGTGGCTTTGGCAGGTACCAGGTACCAAAGGTTAGTTATTTGAAACATACCTTTTGTCATTTTGTAAAAGCTAAATTTTAGATATGTTACTTGGGTACCTATCAGAAGATATTTCCTTTCTCGCCAGACAGTTATGACAGTTCCGACCCCTTGGCAGGCAAAAATTGTGGTGTGGTCTAATAGTCCGAGGAAGTCCAATATTTCTGTTATTTAACAAAATATAACAAAATTCTTATATACCAGTTGTAGCGTTTTCAAATAGGCATGCCCTACAAATATTTTGATGTATACAGTGTGTCCCAAAAACAATAAAAAACACCTCACAGCTATAACTTTACAGGTACCTACAGAGCCGTGCGGAGTGTGAATAGGCTTTTTGGCAAAAGTGGGGATTTAAATAGGGAATTACTGCCCTTTTTTAGCGTTTCCTTCCCAGGGGGAAGATGTATATGGAAATTAAGGAACTTTTTTGTGTTTTGTAGCTCATTAATATTTTTGGACCTTTTTTTGCTTTTAAATTTTTTTAGGTCGTTTTTTTTCCTTCGTTGATAAACTTCTAGCTTTTACAAAATAACGAAGATCTGCCGCTCATAAGCTCTCACTCTATAATATTACCAAACAAATTTTGCTGGACACAACAGACATGAAAAGCACATAAAAATTCCATCAATCAAACTTATTTCTCATCGTACAAGGCTGCACATTCATTTACGCGGACGGGGACCTATAAAACGTTTTTCATCGGTGCATTGTGGCTCGTAACTCATCCGAAAACATGAAATGTACAGGAAATGCAGGTGTCAAGAGCAAGGACGTGTGTTGATTCCGAGATAACTTAGTTTTGGTATGAGAATTTTTTATTGTGCATACACCATTTATAAATATTGTGATGTTTTAATTTTACTTTAATTAATTTAGTTGTGACATGAAATTTTAACAAAAGATGGATTTTATCAGAAATTTATTATAAGTACAGGAACAACACTGATGTAATAGTTACACTTCGTTTGCTACACTAAAATACAGGTTGAGTATACAATTATTATCTTTAGATTACTCATTTTAAATACATATTTAGTTAAAAACATCGCATTATTCTTTATTGCGATTTCGCTGTTGTTCTCCACCGCCGCATATTGACGATTACCGCATTAGGGGACGAAGCAAACCACCATTTAGTAAGGTCAGGTTTTTTATTTACCTAGAATTAAACAGGGCCAATTCATAAAATTTCTTGTATTGTATTGTATTCTGATTTTAACAAAAGATGGATTCTATCAGAATTTTAGTATGACTACAGGAACTAGTAGCTAATATAAAATTTACAGCTCGTTGAAAATGAAGGTTATGCATACAACCACTATCTTTAAATTACTCGTTGTGAATACATGCATGTAGGCTTAAAACAGCTCTTAAATAACCTGCAAAGTGTTAACTCTAAATGGATGCAGTATTCTTTATTACGATTTACCTATTGTTCTTTACCGTCACAGATTGGCGCTCACCGCATAAGAGCACGAAGCAGACTACCGTTCAGTAAGTTTAATTTTCTTTAATGCAAGGTCTTAAAATATGTGTAATAAACAGGATGTGAATTGTCCCTCTTTTATGTATAAACTTGAGAATAAAGAAAAGAAAATTATCTCAACAAATAAAAAAACAGAAAAACTTTTATTGTATTTTTCCGTGTTTTCACTGTATAAATCAAAAGATGGAGTCGGAGCCGCAGTAGTTACACCAACTGAAACACTTTACTTTAAACTAATGACTGGAACTCAATATATACAGGAGAATTGTACGCGATCCAACAAGCACTAGAATATATTAAAAACCAAAATATAACCAAATGTAATATAGCTACCGATTCACTCAGCTCAATACAGGGACTTCAACAACTATATCCTAGGCACCCGCCACTACAACCAATAAAAGAGACCCTACACAACCTTAAAAGTAACCAAAAATCTGTGTTCTTTATATGGATACCATCACACATAGGGATAACGAAAGCAGATGCAGCAGCTAAGGAAGCCATTTTTCAGCATAATATAGGTAACCATGAATTGGTAACAACAAATGACGTTAAAATGTTCTTAAAATACAAAACACAGAACGAATGGCAGAATCTTTGATTAAATCAACATACTAAGCACAATGAAATTAAGCCTTCTGTTAAACCTGGAATAACAACAACATAAGCCGAAAAGACCAAGTACTTCTTACAAGACTACGAATAGGGCATACAAAATTTAGTCATGAATACCTCCTTAAGAAAGAAGATCCACCTATTTGTACAAAATGTGCAAATCGACTAACCGTAAGACACATATTTGAGGAATGTCTAGACACAGCTGCGACAGAAATATTACCTAAACCATGGAATAGCTCAAGCCTTGGGAGAAAATGCTAACTACGAATATAACAAAATTTCTAACTGAGATAAATTTAATTAAATGGGCCTCTAATAACCCTTCGTGGTTGATGGGGCCTTAAACATTAAATTTAAAAAAAAAAAAATTTAACAGTTTAAACATCGCCCACTGCCTATAATATTGCATAAGAAAATGATATTAAAATTACTTTTTTGGTTTTTATTACTACTCCAAAATTCAGGTTGACAATAACTTTATTGTAAATTTAGCCTAAAGTGGATTTTACGCTGATATAAATTTGTCCAAAAATGTAAAATGTTGAGGAAAGTGTTTTTAACATTAAATATTTAACTGTACCTTAAGCTGTAATTATAACATGAATTAAAAAAATATTTCGTGATTTATTATGTTACCAAATTTTATTGTTAACATATTTTTGTAATAAGAGTTACCAAAGAAAAGCTATTGGTAAAAATACAACTAAGGTACCTATTATGTTCGGAAAAAACAACAAAAGTCCAATTTTTAAAAATATTTTAATAAACTAAGAACAACATTGTATTATTCTTGAGGCCCAAAACGTAACTTCAGAACTATTAATTAGAAGGGAAATTGTTAATAACGATAATTCCTAAAAACTTCTTAAAGTTTTACAAAATTTTCTATGTACTTTCAGTTTTTTAAAAACATTCACTATTATTTTACAGTTCTAACGTTTTTTTGCTTTTAAGTTATACAATGTAAAGCTAACCTAAACGTTACTACGTGTAATTAAAAACTATGAAATCATTTTTGCTTTTGTTAATTATTAAATAGTTGAACACTTATCGTCCTTTCAAGTAACGTACGGATTTTTTCCAATTGTACGATGTTTTTAAAAGCCTTTTTAGACATGAATATTATTAATATTCCTGTTTATTTCAGTACTAAAATGTACATCATGCCTCTAAAGTGGTGGATTTTTTGTTGTTTTTTTTTAAATATTTTATTTAATACCTAGACACGGTGGTATAAAGTTTGGGTATTATATTTTTAAAACTTAAAAAAATATTAGGCCAATATATTTGCTTTTCGATATATGCAATAATATTACACAAGAGTTTTTACAAGAAAATTAATAAATAGATTATTTAAGTCTAAAAAAACGTTAGTGTATATTATTATAACTAAAGAAAATAGAAACAAAAGTTGGTAAAAGCTATTTTAAAAACAAAATGAAAATTAATGACATGTAAAAATTACTCTTTTAAGTTTCGAACAGTAGCAAGAAAAACACCCTGGGTAGATAGATTTAAAGCTAGTTTATACAGAGGCGAAAAGCGAATTGCGAAACGCGAATTACAGTCTCATTGGTCAATTAGAAATAAAATTAATGGTGGGTAATTTAAAATTGAAATAGTTTTGCGAATTCCCAAGATTTAAAATCTAGGGGCGAGAAACTTAAGATCATTTCAACTTTTTGGCGAAAATTCGCGTGCGCACATGCGTAGAAAGAAGAGGGTATTTGTCATATATTATTTTAGAAACAATTTTGTTATTCTCATTGTTATGTCATTTTTTAGCTGTTTGGAACGTTATTTTTGTAATTATTTTCTTAATTTTCTTTTCTCTTTTATTTAAACTATTAATAATTTTTTAGCCCTTTTCGTTTATAATAAATTTACAGCGATTATACCTCTTCCTTCTCAAATAAATGTGTTGTATTCTTTATTAATCACAATGGAGAAATGTTTCATTACTAATTAAAAAATAAAAACCAAAAAATCTCAAAAGAACATAAGCATAGCATCACCAGCGAAGTAAAAACAATTGGTAGGTTATGTTGTTGCCTACTGCAAATTAAATATTCCTAGAATTTTGGCAACTGTATAAACATAAAAACAAAACGCGACTTTTTGGCCAAATATTCGCTTTCGCAATTCGCTTTTCGCGTCTGTGTGAACTAACCTTTATTCAGACTATGTAATAGCTTTATAACAGTACAATTTATTACCATATACTGACCATTATAAATTAAAGGAAACAACATATCACAAATGTCTCGTTTTTGTTAATTGATATACGGCTGTTATTTTTTAAAATAATATGTTGGTGAATTGTTAAACAGGTGTAGTCCTGCCGACCCATTTTGGTTTATCTCCCCGGTGATCAAAATTAATACCACAGTCCCGGTGTTGATAAGCCCCGCAAACATAAAATGAACATATTTGGTAATTATCAACGAAAATATAAATTAGTTGGAACTAGGGAGTAACACAATTTTGTTGTAAGAACCTTTAATGACGTTATGTTTACCTATTTATTTTAAGAAATGCGTTTTATCATTTTGACTCTTTCTTACTATACTACATCCCATATGACATTAGACTTGAAAAAGTAATTTATTTAAAAGAAAGTTTATATTTAAATTTATTTTTGTGCTTTTTAATTGGGTAATTACAAACAACCTTTTTATTAATTAAAAAGTCAGTAGTCCTGGTTATCACAATAAAAATGTATTTTTTTGTTTCTCCGGTGGCCTAGTGAATAAAGCTTTGATCTCGAAAGCCAGAAGTCGCCGGTTCGATCCTCGTCCTAAAGAGACATTTTTAAATAGTAGTTATCTAAAATTACAGTCCGTGGTGGGACTATTGCGTTGTCTAAAAGGTGCTGTGAAGGGTGAAAATTGAATTTTTCAGTGCCTTGGAAAACGTTGACGGAACCCTTATATTATTTTCTATTCCGTACACTTAAAATATGTACCCAAACATTAGTAGGTTTATTTACAAATTATGATAATGGGCTGTTTAAAACCAGCTTACTCATGTTTTTTAAAAATCCATATTGATATATGGTTGAAAATAGAGTTTTATATTAACATGATAGAATAAGGAAGCCAAAGGGTATCACAATAGGAATAATTAATTTCATAGTTTGTTTGGTTTCTGGAAGTTTAAATTTAAATAAATTAATATTTGGCTTTATTCGAAAATAAAGAATTTTAATAAAGATTTTAAGAAAATTAATCTTTTTATATTCTATGAAGAACTATTCTTTGAATAATATAAATACTTCTCGACCGGAAGCCTATAAACCTTTGTTTACATTTGCAACCTTCTTTTTTATAGTAAGTTAAGATTTTATATAACCTAAATTAAAAATTTTATTTTATATTAGATATTTATTTATTTATTTATTTTAAAGTAATCTTTACTTTTATTATGTTACACAAGGACAGAATAGTTCCTTATAGCATATTGATAGTTTACTTTTTTTTAATGTTTACTAGAACACTTTATTAGAAAAGCCAAATAAAATTTTGTGAAATTTAAACTTCAGAAAATAAATTAACTATAAAATACCAATAATATGGCTAAACTTTTTTACTATTTTAATTCTTTGCCTGGTTATGATACCTCAATGGGTGTATCTTTTTACCAGTTAACTAGTTTTACAAAAGTAATCTTAAACTTAGACCATCAGTCATTTAGTTAGTTTTAATAAAAAAAATCAATTTTTAGTCAGTTCCACAGAAATTTCATGGTAAAATGTTAACCACATTTTTGAGACGCGACCATAGTTCTCGTTCTGACATTCTCGTTAAGATTTAATTTTATTGGATTATGGTAAAATAATTTCGACAGGAAGCCTATGAACCTTTTTTTTCCTCTTTAGACAATTCCACGAAGGCCAAAAGCCTAAATACTAACGTACCGTGGGTGTCTTAAGCAAGGTAAGAGGAAGTTTGTTAACACGGGACTTAAAAACTTGAAGATTTGGGAGGAAATACCTCCGCTGGCAGTAGGTTCCACAGTCTAGAAACTCTAGGGATAGGAGAACAAAACGAAATGTGAAGTTCGGGGCCTGTCCAGTTGGACCGTATAGGGATGCATACGTGCGGCACCACGAGTTTCTCTGTTGGGAGCTGCAAGAGGAGGGACTATACTGGATAATTCGTCAAAGTAGAAGCCGTAAAAGTATCTATAAAAGAGCAATAGATCTTTTACAGCTTGAAGATGGGCAAGAGAAAGAAGTCTTTGAGTAAGTAAAGGATCATCAATAAGACGAACAGCTCTCCTCTGAATGGCATCAAGAATGCTGAGGGTTGTAGGGGACGCCATTCCCCAGACATGAGAACAATATTCCAAAGAGGGTCGCATTTGGGACACATACAAAGTGTATAAATTGGAAAGAGAAAAATACTTTTGGTTCGGAAAAGAAATCCAAGCTTTTTGAAGCCACGGTGGCTATAAATACAATATGTTTATGCCAATTAAGGTTATTCTCTGGCTACTCATTAGCAAAGGGTGAGTGTGATTTTTTCGCGACAAGGAACATTATTGTGTTTTGGATGCATTAAATTGAACGAGATTTTTGGCGCCCCAATCCAATATCAAATTGAGATCTTCTAAGAGAGATATCTGCATCGCCCTGCGTTTGCTTTTCAAGTCGGGTTGAGAGATTGGTTTGAGAACCTGAAAACTGAAGTGAAGGGTACTATCGTCAGCATCACTATAAATGGGATTGGTTGTGAAAGAAAGAAGGTCGTTGATGTGAAGAAGAAACACAGTTGGTGCTAGTAATGAACCCTAAGCCACTCCAGCATTAATTCGTGAGAGCTTAAAGAGTGGCCATCAACAATAACTGATATACGTCGATTGGAAAGATAACTGGAGAGCCAAGAGCAGAGTTTAGTTGGAAGACCGTAGGAGGGAAGTTTATTGAGAAGTGCGTCATGTCAGATCTTGTCGAAAGCTTTAGATATATCAAGAGCAACGATCTGGGACTCACCTAAAAATTCAAGAGACTTGTTCCAGGTGTGTGAAACGAAGGAAAGAAGATCTGCTGTAGATCTCTTGTGACGAAATCCGTATTGCCTGTCATGTAAAATTTAATGTTTTTCTAAATACTGAAGAATTTGCGAGTTAATGGATTTCTCCATTACTTTACAAAGCATTAAGAGGAGTGAAATAGGTCTATAGTTGGATGGAAGAGATTTAGATCCTTTTTTGGGAATAGGCTGGACACGTGCAGCTCTCCAGCTGTCTGGAAAAATACCCGTGTCATTAGAAATTTGAAATAGCCTAGTTAAAATAGGTGCAAGTTCAGAAGCACATTTTTTAAAACGATTCCTGGTATTCCATCTAGCCCAGACGATTTCTTAGTGTTAGGAAAAGAAAGTATACGCTTAATGTGTTTAACCTTAAAAATATTATTGGGCATTTTATGAGGAACTGGGGGAATAGTTGGAATTGGATGATTGACAGGTGGATGAAGGGTTAAATTGACAGCAAATTGTTTAGCAAATAGTTTGACCTTTCCTTTAGATGTAGATATAATTTCATTTTCCAAAGTTAATGGTGTAATGGTGAAAAGAACTGGTACAGAAATTTCTACTGATGTTTTTGGCAAAGGACCAGAAGGATTTGCTGCCATTTGAGCAAGAAAGTACTTTGTTTCTTATACGGTTATCAAAGAAGTCTTTGGCTTCTGAGATTGTTTGGTGGTAGTGGTTTCTTGCTTCAATGCAAGCTTGTCGATTTTCTGGACTAGGATTTTGTAGAAACTTTCTGTGAGCTTAAACTTTTAAAAAAAAGTTTAGCTTTGTCACATGTTTTAGTGAATCAAGGTTTATGATTAGCGGGTTTGGTGGTTTTCTTGGTGTGAGGTACATAGGTTTTAACACCCAATAAAATTGACTCGGTCAGTTGTTTTGTTTAGAGTTTGCATCCTTCTCTGTATAATTAGTTTTCTTCTTATATAACCTAAATTAAAATAATTATTTTATAATACATTTTTTAATAGGAAGTTTATTTATTTTAAAGTAATATTTACTTTTATTATATTATACATGAACAGAATAGTTCTTCATATGACATAAAAGTTTAAAGAAATGTTTATTAAAACTTTTTATTCTGGAGAAAGGTCAAACATTATTTTGTTTAAATAATAATTTAATATCACATTCTCCTATGATTATTTGCACGTATTTCATTATGAATCACATACAAAATAAATAAAAGTAATACCATCCGTTCCTATATATTGGAAATTGTAATTCACATATCACACATTACATGGTGTTACTAAATAGTAGGTCATAATATAAAAGGGGCATTTCTGAACCAAATTTAAGTCATGAAATTCTTATAAGCATGCATGGCGCCTCAAATTCTTCTTTCTTTATATACAGAAGGTTAGGTTTTAGGTAATATATTAATATTAAATAAATAATTTTTACTAAGACCAGTGAAGTCCCCACTGAAAACTAAATGAAATTTTTTGACAACCAAAAATGTATGCTTTTGATTTGTATGCATTTTTATATATATTCTTTAATTTAGCGAATAAAGCCTCATAATTAATCTTTGCGTACTTAAGAACCCTTGGAAAAAATATGTTTAAAGTTATTAATAAAATTTGGTTTTAAACAATAATTGAGGCAATTATGCAATAACAGCAACAAATATCCACTTAAAAATATGATTTTCTAAAGTAATAAATTTTATGATATAGTATATTTTTTTAAATTTTACAGTTTCTTAAAAGCTTTTTTAATTATTGCATAGAATACGAAATTTAAAAAAAAAAAGTAAAACCATTTTCCACCTTTTGTTAATATTAATGTAGGACTAATTTCTATAACAAAGACAATATTAGTTTTTTTTTAATTTTTTATTTTATTCTTCAGATATATTTTTTAATGTTTGTGTTTTTTGTTACAATATTATTAATAAAAAAAAACTAAAAAAAAGATATCTTAGAAATTTAGAAACTCCAGTATTTATTTCCACTTAAAGTTTTTTTTCAATAATTTTAGGAATTTATTGCTTTCTGTCTATTCAAAAATAAGAAATATTTTCCTTAGCATACAGAAGCAATTATTGTTCATTTAATTTAATTTATCTCTCGTGCAACCCTTTGTTGTTAATTTTACAGTTTCTTAAAAACTTATAAGTTATAAAAACATTAATACACACAATAATAATCTAACATGATTTAAAACAACGGCCGAAAGAATAAAGTGCAAGGTAATTAAATAAAACGAATTGTTTATTCTAAAAAAGCAATATCTTAATGACCTATACAAAATATTTAACATAATTTTAAAAGCTCCTGACAAGTACTTTATAACTCCAGAAAATTAACTAAAGTTCTTAAATTTCCATAGGAAAATACGAAACAATTCAAAAGTAATAGGAGGAGGTCCTGACTTAAGACAAGCACTGTATTTGTTTTTATAATAACAGTTTAACCGCCTTTTACACTAAGCCGGTTTCGACAGACAGAGTGACAAAAAATTATAAAAAGCCTTTAAGTTTCCCAACGACGCGTTCTCTACTTATAAAAGGTCTTATAAGACTCCATACACTTCGATAACATTGGTCCGTCGCCCATATTCCCGTCTTCCGCTAATACCCGGTAACTTGGCAGTAAAAAATAATTACAAGATAATACTTAATGGCATACGCAAAAACTTATCATTCACCAATTATTTAAAAAAACTGAATTCTAAGCACAATATAAACCAAAATTTTTTATTCAAAATTAACCAGTTAATTGTTTTGTTCTTTGTAAAAACTAAACCAATAAGCAAATTAGGATGTTTGATATGGCTATTTGTATTCTGTTATAAGTTGTAATGTTACTTAAGTTTATTTTACACAATTATAATTAAAATTATGGCTTATAATTATTATACCAAAATATGTCTTACACAAAAAACTGGTAACTACCTTGTTTTTTATTATTAGGTATTATTTCTCTATAGAATTCACATTTCTTTTTTTTTCTTTTGAAAATAATCGATAACCTCAATATCTTAAAATACTTTACTAACATTTACTTTTTATTATTTGTTATGGATGATCCTTAGCAATTATTTCCAAAGTTTATGCCTATAAATAAAGAATCACCCTTACTAGCGCAGATAATATTTTCAAGTTACTATATTTTAAACCTGGTACATGGAATCCACACCAAATATACAGTGTGTCCCAGATAGGTGTTACAACAGGGCTATGGACAAAAACTTTAAATTTTAAAGCAAAATTTTGGGAAAACTGTTTGCACAGTCCAAAACTAATAAACACAAAATTTTACTCCGATTTGTATTATACAGGGCTAACTAAATATACGAAAAATACTCAGTGGTTTAACTTCTCTTTTATTTTTAAAAATAGAACAAAGTTTTATAAGTAAATGTTGTAGAGAATTTACGGTAATGTCAAAATTTTTAAAATTAAAATAATAACAACAATAATTTTAAAAATGTTCTTTAAATTTGCTGCCGTATGCCAACAATTTAAAAAGTGGTAATGTGTAATGTAAACAAAACTATTTTTTTTAACTTCAATTCTTTTACGTTAAATTTCTACATATAATTGAACTATTTTTACATAATTTCGCCAATATTTTTATATAATAAACTTATAACTTTTAGCTATGTATGTTATGTATTGAAGTTATAACTCGCCCTGTATTTAATAGTTCTGGACTCATGCGGTCTTCCCAAAAGGACGTTTAAATTTTTTAAATTTTTGATCCATTTATCCGCTTGGGATACCTATTCTGGAACACACTGTATATTAGATGTGTGATCTTATAAGGAACACTTTGGTATTAATTATTTTAATTTAAAAATTTTCAAAACCATCTGATTTTTTGATTAACCTCCTCTTCTTGCCACCCCCTCCCGCTAAAAAAAAAAAAGTTTTAAAAGCGAATTCTCATAATTTTTTTCACATAGATTAAATTTTGTCGACAAATTTTACATTACGCTAAAATATATACTTTTTCTGATAATTAGAGGCATCTGAAAAATTTTGCATAAAAAAATTGTGGAGGGAAAATTTAACTAAATATATATTATTTTTAATATAAATATATTTTTTTTAATTTAAAATTTGCCGATAAAATTTGATTTAATTTAAGAAAACAATACCAAAAGGGGATTTGCTCTTGAAACTTGATTTTCTCTGGTAGGATATCTAATCAATAATAGGTATAATTAAATAATAAAAAATTGACTTCTTTCGCAAATTCAAAAAACATAATTTTCTTAACCAAAATGTTCCTCTTTAAGTCATATAGCATCTGGTATATATATATATATATATATTTAGTGCGAGTCCCATGTCCCAGTTTTTAGATACAATAATGTAAAAATATTATCAAAGCCACTGCTCATCCTGTATTATTTGCGTAATTGTGCGTTATTTACTAACATTTTATAAAGTTATCTTTATATTTTTTCCCACTTATTCCTCCTGTATACACAGAAAACCACAACCTATCCCAAAGAAATTATAATTTCAGGAAACTTCCCTAAAACGTAAGATAACGAATATTCCTGAGGCATAATAGGAAAACAGCAGGAAGCTTGAAAGCACAGTAGACGATAAAGTTCGTTAGCGCTCCAGCTGAATGAGGGCCGTTTCCTCCCCGACCCCAACTTCATTCATGACTCCCTTCCACTGTTTTTAAGAGATGAGTTTCCCTCTCGTTTTAAAATTAAAGCAGAACTGGAGGAAGTGTAAACTAGACCGTGACCCAGTCTCGGAGTTCGCTCATTCTCAACTTTCAGCACATTATGGAGTTTAATGAACTGAGCGGAGATGGAAGTTGTAAGTAATAAGAGAAAGTTTTGGTAATCGGAAGTTTTTATTGACTCTATCGATTTTATAAATTTACACACGTATGTGACAACAAAATTTTAACTATAGTGGCATTTACTAAAAAAAAATGTTACTTCGGATGACGGTCTATTTTGATTTTGCATGTACCGTAGGTGTGGATCGTTCTCAGATTTTGCTTCTGATTTTTGCTAACCCTGGAAAAATTATGGTCAATTTTTAAATTTTGGACTTATGTTTTTACTTTTTTACATAAAATACAACCATTAAGGTCCGGGCCACACATATCCGCATCGAGCCCGATTTCACGGTGATAGAGGAAAGTGGGGCAAACTAATTTGGAAAAATTTAAAAGCACTTTTTATGCCCTCAAAAATATACATAGCATGTGTGTCAAGCTAACTTTATTGTTTTAAGTGTGTATATCTCTTTGTTTAAATAAAACAGATTTTTCTACTTATTTCTGTTTCCTTTTTGTCCAAACTTTAACTGTAGTATAGGTAAAAGTCTGGCCACAAATAACCGCACCGATGTCTCACAAGACCCGTATCGTAGCCCGACTGTGTCTCGTACGGTCTAAAACATGCCCAGGAAATGAAATTATACATGGATCGGATAGCGCTGATGTTCCTCGAACCAAGCTTTGAGTTTACGGGCGTCACCTTTATTTCAGTTCATTACGTATAAAAATTAAAAGTTACTTGTTAAAGTTTAGTTGTTGTAAACAAATAATGTAAGAAAAAGTGATTTAATAAGTATTAAAAAGTGTAAAATGAATTTTATTGTTACATCTTGTAAAAAATATGTCAGTAAAACTTCCAAATTCATTGTTATTTTTTTGATTGATAGGCTAAAAATAATTATTATTTCGAGAAATAAACTAATGTTTGTTTACTTGTTAAAATGCCTTGCGGGGTATGTGGTCGACACGGAGCGGTGATATTAAGCCTACGGTACTTGATTACAACGGTCCATCTCAAAACCGAGTCACGGCCGTGCTACGGTGCAGGACTCGGTGTGGTTATATGTGGTCAACACCTAAAACTGTGTTAACTTATTTGTAAAGATTGAATTTATGATCAGATGTAATTTAAAGCGTGGCATAATTGACTTATATTACTGCAATTTGATTAGATACAAAATTTTTGCATGTAGGGGAATTGACTTTTCACGTTGAAGCGCACGGTCACGGGCTCGTTGCGGTTATGTGAGGCCCGACCTTAACTAGTATTTTCTTTTACACAAACTCCCATTTAAAATCCGTAGCGGTATACTTGGAGATAACAGCATCCAAATACTATATGCTTTGAGCACTATAAATTGAAAAAGTCGTCTAAACAAAACATGTATAGCATTGGATTAAAAAGTCAGTTATTCTACCTATTACAATTTAAAAAGTATTTTATTGGTTTAAAAAATCAGTAACTAGAGTTACTTACTATGTAATAATTATGAATATAAGGTGCTAAAAGTATAATAGCAATTTCTTTCATTTTATGACAACCCAGGCATACTTTTATGGGATAAAAAGTCATACTTAATAAGAATTTTAGCTTGTCAAAAAATTAATTGACAAAGAGAAAATATTGATTTCATATACAGCAAATAAAAACCAAAACATTATTCTTCTATATATATATATATATAACTTAATTTTTAATTTTGGAACAAAATGGATTATTTTATTAGCCATAGCGGTGAAAATGCAAACATTATCAATTACTTTTTCTTTCGAAACCTTTATAAAACTTATTTTTTCCCTTATTTATGTTTTAAAGCGTTTATAAATTTGCAAATTATTTTAGACAAATTATAAAGTTCAATACAAATTTTAAATAATATTTTTATTGATATTCTAAACCAATTTATACGTTTAATGGTAAACAGGGTAGGTTAAAATGAAATAAAATTAATTTAAGAGAAAGGTGGCCTTATTTAAAAAACTATGTATAATGAAAAAAAAATTCTTGAAATAAAAGTTACACCTAAATAACAAGTCATGGCCCCCTTATTATTATTATTTTTTTAATTATATTTTTTATTTTAAATTTTATGTTCTGGTAAGAATTTAAAACAAAAGTTTTTGATCGGTAAGTAAGGAATTTTTATGTGCATATAATTATTTACAGTATATTTTTCTTATTAAGAAGCATCTTTTAATATTCTAAGGTCCCATAAACATCTTTGCAACAAACTTTAAGTTGGTGGTTATAGATAAAGAAATATAAATTTAATAAAGGTAAATTTAACGATTTTTCTTCCATTTAATTAAATTGGTTTAAAAGTTTATTAGTTCTAACTGCTTTAAAAAAATATTGAAAAAAAAATGACAATTTACATTATGCAGGAACAATTTTACATTTTTCAAAAATAATCAAAAATCTAAATAGAAGGCCATTAACTTTTAATTTGAAATACCTCGTCTATTTGCTATTTTGTTGTATTTTTAAACAATTTTAGTTGGTTTTTACTTTCCGTGAATATCCATTAACTTTTATAGTAAAACTATAGTGTCCTTTAATTAAACTTAAATTTAATTAAATAAAAAAAATCCATGCGTAGTTTACTTGTTGCACACTAAATGGACCACACTGTAGATGTTTCAGAACAAAGTACATTTTTTGAAACTTTGAGGACTAATAAGGTAGAAAAACTACATTTTCTCCTTCCTGATATGGATTTACCTATAAATATATAGTCTTGTAAGCCATGTTAAAACTCACAATAATAAAAATAAAGGTTATTGTATAACGAAAGCTTTTACGATTTTAGTCAACTAAGGAATCTTTGTTCTTTGGTTTGGACCGCGTTAAATTGCAATCGTGTACCAACGTTTCGCTATCGATTGCACAAGGCTTCTTCAGGAATCTTTATTTTCCGAGATTGAAACATTGAATGAACATTCGTAACGTACCGATTTCAATTTGTCGCGGTCCCAACCCAAAAAATAATACTCCTCAGTAAAGGCTACGGTTTTAATACTATTTACCTATTGTTTACCAACATAATTAAAAATATAAATATAAGAAACGGAACGACTTGAGGTATATGGTATCATACCAAAATGATGTGAATTAATTCTGTTTTATGTATTACTTTATGCACACATTACTCCTAAAATACGTATATTACTTTAAAAAATAAATGGCAAAGAAAATTTATGTTGTCGATCCAACTCATTAAATTCCTCAAAAACTACCTATAAATCTTCGTTACCGGCGTTGGAGCGTGTATTCGCTCGATTTTTCACAAAGCAATCTCTCGAATGAATATTCACAAACACACATTTCTGATTTATAAGCACCCATATGGGAGAGAAATAGAAAAATGGTGTGAAATGTACACGTGACTTGCAGTGAACGAGTTAAGTAAGGACCGACATATTATTGGAGTTCTAAGCATAAATAGGACAGCATTATTTGACACAAGTGCATATTGTTCTAAGAATTTGCATGAAGTAAATTTTCATAATTTTAATAAAAATGGATCAATAAAATAAGAGCCCATTTTCAATAATAATTAAAAGTAACCGACTTAAAAAAAAACAAATACATTTTTAATTAATATTTGTACAAATATTATTTATTCTTCATCAGTGATTCCACTACAGTGATCATCTGAGTCTAAATATACAATGTGTCCTAGAATAGGTGTTACAAGAGGACAAATGGACCAAAAATTTTTGAATTTTAAATCGGCATTTTGGGAAGGCTTGTCACATGGTATAAAACTAAGAAATACAAAATTTTACTCCTATTGGTATAATACAGGGTGTAAGTAAAAATATGAAAACTGCCTGCGTACTAAAAAAGTAAAGAACTTTTATTTTTTAAAATAGAAGTAAATGTTGTGGAGAATTTCATTTTATGCCAAATTTTAAAGGTAAAGTAATAAAGAAAATAAAAAGATTTTGTCGATTTTTTAAATATTTTGAATTAACACCTAAAAATTGACAAGACAAAGCAAATTTTATAAAAATCTTTATTATATTTTTATTTTCTTTTAAATTTTGCTCCTTCTGACATCTTCGAATTCAAAATAAAATTTTAATTGCACATTTCTTATACTTTTTAAAATTTATAAGATATTTGCGTCTTGTACATACGTAAGTGTAAGAATAGAAATAAAATAAAAATAAAACAAATAACATAAATTAATAAAACTTTTTAAAAACCTAATAAAAATAATAAATTATTAATGTGTTAAAATAAAATCGGTTACTAACATGTACATACATACCAAATAATAATTACCAAATAAACAAAAGCTTTTTATACCTCAATAAGATACGGTATTAACTGGTTTTATTTAAAAAACTTTTAATATTATTTATAATATTAGGCTTTTTAGTGAGTTTATTTTTTTAATGCCTTTTCCCTTTTATTTATTTATATATCGAATATGTGGGCCATAGGTACTTTTTTAACGGAGATCTTTAGTCAAACTCTTAATAATAATGAAAAAAAATGATTAAAAGTAAATAATAAGAAAATTTCCCTATAGCCATGAAAGCTTTTTTAAAACATATTTTATGCATTTACGCACGATAATCCCAAATAATTATTTGCATAAACCTTTAAAAATTCAGCCCATACGGGCCCATCCCAAAAAGGGTTGCCGTTCTGCACAAAAGCTCGCAAATCTCTTCGGCAAACCTGCCATTGTATCTCGATAATAACACGCATTTTTCTTATGCAGCCGACCGTGGTTTATATCATATATTTCTTGTCTGGTGGTTAAAAGGGGTATTATTCCTAGATACCCAGATTTAATATCTGTGTAATGCAAAAACCGTTATGAAAAATTGGTTTTTCTACCTGGCTTTCGAATTATTCATAAGGGTAAGTTTTTAAAAAAATTATTTGCATATTGAATTACATATTCGGTATCGGAGGGCTATGAGCAACGTCTATCCTGTTTTTACAGTAGTATAAGCAGTAATGGATTAAATAGGTGTATAAATAGGGTGGCTTAAAATCGCGAAGTCTTACTTTTAAAAATAAAAATTTAAAAAAATTAATAACCAGTTGAATTAAAAAACATAAAAAGGTTTATTAAAATATTTCTTTATTACTAATAATTACTAGGGAAAATTTAGTGTAAACTAAAAATATCTATACCGGTTGTCATCGAATTTATTAGACAAGCCATAACTTCTGGATTATTAGATATAATAAAATGAG